>JACEEZ010010360.1:0-36523 GCA_016584305.1 Chionoecetes opilio | reverse complement strand
TTTTTTTTTTAAAAGTTTTAAAAAAGTATTTATGACCACTCATTAATTTACACAAAATGTTGTACTGGGTGCACATGGAGTAACTTCCCTTGACATTGCATTTGCGTTTTAAGATTATTAATTTATTTATTTATTTATTCTTATTTATGAACCTATTATTACGGAGTACAGTTTCTCAGTAAAAAATATAGAAACGGGCTGTAATATAATTTTCACGTTAAGATATGCATGTATGTTATTTCATTGCATATCAGAGAGTAATGTATTTATTTAATCATTCTCTAAGAAGTGATATGAGCTGCCTTCAGCTAGAATAGTATTCTAAACAATAAAATGTGCATAAAGAGTGCCAATGGCAGTAATTAATCTCTTTTGACACGAGTGCCTGTAGCACTTGGCTGCTAAATTAATGTTATTGTGTTATAATATCCTTACACAGACAAAAATATTTCCTGGCAGATAAACTTGGCGAAATAGCACTAGTGGCCTGAGGAAGAGTCTTCGGCAGGGGCAAAAGAAAAACTACCTGCAACGGATGTGTTAGAAATAGACTTCGAGTTAGTAGAGGAGATTATCTGAGGTGCAGTAAGGTTATTTTATGTTACAAACGGAGGTACTCGGAGGTGATTACAGTTATCCCTCAATTCAAGAGTTAATTCCTCAAACAAAAGATTAACTTCCCTGTACTGTTATTTCCTGCTTCCTCAGAGACTAGGAGTACATCTGCTATACTACACATACTAGCAAATAATTCACTCATATTCTAACTTTTGTTTAGGAGTCAATAAATTCATAAGTAAAACTTTAATTAAGTTAACTATTATCTCCCATCTCCTGGCTTTTAAAGCAATTCAAGAAGGAGAATTGAATATATATATTACATATAAGGGAAGCTAACAAATTATTAAAAATTACAAAAATTATGAAATACTAGCGGTAAGCATATTTAAAACATCTATAGAAAAATATCTGACAAATAATTACTTGAAATTCTTTCACATTGCTATTTAAGCAAAAACAAATGTGAAAATACATATCTCACCACTAAATGTTATTTATGTAAACGAGTGGCGTTTTTAAAGTATGTCTCTTGTAAGGTCAGCTAGATGTTGTATACTCACTAACATTGTGTGAATTCAGCAAAGGCAAGTCCATCCGTACTGCTGAATCAGAAGTTCTTCCTCCAAGAGATGCCAATGCAGAAGCCAGATCAGCAAGAGTGGGGGGAAGCAGGTGTCGTTGTGATGACCTTGTAAGAAGTCGGGGCCTCTTCCGTACACACGATAACAGCTCCCGTCCTGTGTTCTCTTGATAACCTCTTCTTCACGCATGCCTCGTCCTTGTCCTTCGCGGAGATACGCGTCCCTTGTCCTCGCGTGTTCTCGTCGCTGAATCATCGGAGTCAATGTAGGCTGATGCTCTATACTGGGGAGTTATTAAATGATAACTCTGTTTGTTGTGGTTTGAGTAATGAAATGAACTAGATCGTTAAGCGGAGATGCTGAGTCGTGGAAAAATCACGAAGGCCAGGCTGTCTGACACAGCTTTTAAAATTTGTCTCTCTCCTGTCACTCTGTCTACGTTCACAGACTCAATGTTTTCCACAATCTCTTCGCTCACCTCACGTGGTATGAATTTAGTTATGTACTCTCCAGTTTATTCACTTACGGCACTAACTTATATTACAATTTGATGTTAGTCTGGTCACTTAGGACCCGAAAAAACGGCTTTCGCTTCACCTTTAGGTGAAGGAAGTAATTTTTTGAGGGTCTTATCCTAAGCATTTTGTGCCGCTGAATCCGAAAATCGTAGTTGGGTCACCGTTAGCGGTAAGTTTTCGCTGCAATTTGCAATTTGGCAATTTGGCAATAAAATTGCAGATTACAAATTGGCAGAATGAGGAACCAGACTTCGTAGAGACCCTCTTTTGGACCTCAAATTGAGCGTATTAGAGTGCATAAAATGTTATTTGAATACTCCTGTTGTATCTGTTCGGATTACTGATCTATAATGGAAATTAGAGATAATGGAAAAAAATTGTGAAAAATTATAAAGGAATAATTTTGGCCTTAAAGCCTGAGTTCTAATAATTAAAACTAAAACACACATTTTAATTAGTAAAAAAAAGTAAAATAACAAACATTGTTCTTAGGACACATTAATTAACGAATTTGTGCAAGGGTGGGTACAATTATTGCGTAGACAGGGTATTTCAACCTGAAAAATGCTTAGGATAGACCTCAATACTTCCTTCACCTAATGTGAGCGAAAGCCTTTTTTCGCCCGAATGACCCGAGTATTAATCCAAACACAAAATTTCAAACAAAGAAACCGGTCTCCCGCTTATTTTTGAATACAATTATAAACACAAAAAAATCCCTTACTTGCGAAGCGAGCGTTCACCAGTTGAAAAACATCGAATATCTAGTCGTTCTACGCCATCTACGTCCTCCATGCCCATCTTCCTCGTCCGTTTGATGCACATCTCGGGGGCAATCGCAAAGGGCTCCGAACAGGAGTCTGCAGGCCGTTGACAGCGGCGCGATTGGTCGAGCAGTCGTCCTTGCATCCGCACTGCAATCCCATCCATGATACTTGCGGGGCGGGAGGCAGGGTGGAAGGGATAGGCGCCCAGGTTTTGGTCCGAGCCGACTTGGTCGTGTCGAGGTCCCAACTCCTTCTTCACAGCCCCCCTCCCAGACGACGGCCCTGTAGCTGGGCTTCTCATATGTGCTGGTGTGGCGTTGACTGTCGGAGGGGCCAGTGCTGCTCCACCTCTTCTTCTGAAGTGCCGTCCACCCTCGCCTGCGGCAGAGAGCGGTATATCCGTAAATTCCTACTCACGAATCGGCACGCACGTCCGGCTCATCTGCGTCAGCGGACCAGGGCTTTCGGAGTGTAACCCAAGCGTCGAGGTTGCCTGGTCGCGCCCGCCTGGAACACAGGCCAAGCTTGCAACTTGCCTTTCCTGAAGAGGGGCGCAGTGGTGTCGCAACCAGTCCAGAGCTGGAAACGGACGTGATCACATCCGCGTGAGAGCCCAGTTCATCGTTGATGAGCTTGACGTTTGAAAGTCGTCTTTCCAAGCTGGAGGCACGTGTTTGGGAGGTATCTTGGGGGAAGTGTCGGAGGAGGAGGCGAGACGTCCAGTGTCCGAGAAACTACTCTGTTGCCTCCACATCTTTCGTCGAGCAGGAGAGATGATATATCATCTTAGGTCCGCTTCCTCTTTGTTCTGAAGCGAACTTGGCTCGTCCGGTCCAGAATTTGCCACGCTTTGTCGCGCCAACGCGCAGACGAACGCGTAATCCCCATAGCATGGTGCTGGATTTGGGAGGCAATGAGAGAGGTCATAGCAGTCTTTGCTTTTGGTGGACAAGATGTTAGCCATGGTCAATTCCAGCGTTGATCCTCGTCGCTGCTTGGATTGTCGATATCGTAGCCTCCACCTGCGTGGCTCGCTGTTCCCTGCGCCTTGTACTTTGAGGGACGCGCCGATGTCGTACCTGTCAAAGACAAGGTGCAACCCCCGTAGCCACACCCAGTTGGGCAACTCTCTGCAGGAGGGATCAACCAGGTCCTTAAAGTTTGCTGAGGCCCGGAAACGGGGTGCTGCCTGAAGGATAGCCATCCCGGTCGAGGACCAGCACGCGAGAGGATGAAGGGGTTTGCGAGGCCGTGGAGACCGCCGCGTTCATCTTCTCCAGAACCCTGAGAAGGGCAATTTTTGTCCGTGCCCGCGGGTGCCTTGGTCGTCAAAGGGGCAAGAGGGAACAGGGAGAGCTCATAGTTGGAGATGATGGTGCGAAGGTCCAGACTGCTGTCGAGTTGGAGGGCTAGCGCAGGCGCCGAGTGACGTCTGAGGTCCTGACAATCACCTGCTTCCCTCCGATTGAACTTTGGCTTTCTTGCCCAGCGTTTTTTGATGTATTGGTAGGACTGACGATGCAGGACCTTCCATGGACTTTGTGCGCAGTCCAGTATAAAAAACAATATTTTTCATGTCGAAAGATTTTTTTTCGAAAATTAAAAAAATAAATTCTTCTTTACCTTGAGGTCCGGTTGGGGCGGCCTCCGCCCGCAAGGTCCCCCTTTGCTCATCTCCGTACTGCCTCGCGATTTGTGGGGCTGGATTTTAGCAATGCACTGTCGGTGCCACGACCATCGTCCCTTCTAGAGGACCTCCTGTGGGCCTCTACGAATTCGCCCTTTCGAAGCCGCACTGGCCAGCATACTCCGAACATCCTCCTTGTGGCTCACCGATGTCGAAGGACCACTCTCCGTTAGTTGCACCGGCAAATGACACACGATTTTCTTGCGAGACTGGGAAGGAAAATGTGCGATATAATAAATGAATTTATTTTATTTACGGGTTTATAGCAATTTCTAAAATTATAGCCAATGAAATTTTACATTTATTTGCGAAATTTCATTACCGTATGTCATAAAATACGACCATGAGGGGACAGTCAGAGAAAAGTTACCATTTTCTATTAATCAGACGGTAGTGCCTTTATGAGAACAGATACACCCCAGAAACATTTCATGACTTTTTGATGTGAAATTAAGGCCAAAATTATTCCTTTTATATTTTTTTCCATTTTTTTCCACTTATCTCTAATTTCCATTATAGTTCAGTAATGCGAACAGATACAACCACGGAGTACTAAATAACATTTTATGCACTCTTAATAAGCTTCAATTTGAGTCCAAAACGAGGTCTCTACGACGTCTGGTTCTCATTCTGCAATTTGTAATTGCCAATTTTATTGCCAAATTGCCAAATTGCAAATTGGGGCAAAAACTTAGCACGAGTGACCCAACTACGATTTTCGGATTCAGCGGCACAAAATGCTTAGGATAAGACCCTCAAAATACTTCCTTCACCTAATGTGAAGCGAATCGCCCTAAGTGACCCTACTATGTTGCCACATACCACCGTTGTCGTCTTTTTTATGTTACGACATTACCATTATGTGTTGTAACGCAACAGTATGCGTGATGTAATGTTATCTCATTCCACCGCTAATGCACCAATTACGTTACCCTTCTTAGTATGGTTATTTTAAAGGATAATGGGTTCACTCCATGTTGATACTGTTGAAATAACCTGTAAGGGTTGATTGCCGGATGATGCCCTCTGGGCGGACCCGAACTTTTCTTCGTTGCAAGGCACCTCAAATAAAGTGGTATGTTTATGGGGTAAACGTGGTCGAGTGGTTCTTACGTAATGTATAAGTAATTCTTTAGTGCCAAGGGATTCGAGTAAGACAATATACTACAAAAGATATATATTATATATATGTACCTTGTGAAGGCTTAATACAAAATTGTCACGCAGTTCGTTAAGTAACGGAAATGAAACTTTAAAGTCTAGGAGACAGAGCTGGGGAACAGTTAATGACGTTACAAGGTACTCCACACCCCCAGGTGTGGAGTACACACAGGGAGGTGTCGTGAGTAGGAGCGCAAGGTAACACGTCTCCTGGTGATCTCTGTGTTCTGTCTGTTCTCTCTTTTGGCCAATTGCAGCATATAAGGGGAAAGGAGGCCGGGGAAACCTTTTGTTCCGGTGAGCCAGTGACGAGGTGTTTAAAATTTTGGTTTTCCCAAGACCAGGTTTCCACGTCATCATGAGGGGGTTGGGCGTGGTTTTTGTTTGGTCAGCATAATTTTCATAAAAAGGGGGGGGCAGAAACCCGCCCCCCGCTAGGCGCCTTAAAAAGGAAAATCAGGAAATTTGGGGGGACACCCTTTCCCCTTAAAGAAAAAAAACCCTAACCCATACATTTTAATTTTATCCCATTTAAGCTAAAAACTTAAAAATCCCTTCCCAATCTCCACCCTTTAAAAACGGGTCAAACCCATTTTTTGGAACTGCCCGCCGATAGGATCTCTCGCAAAAACCCCCAACCGAAAACCTCCCCCCACCAACATTAAAAAACTCGCCAACGGGGAATTTTTTGGGCGATTTTTTTCCCCGGGTACTCCCCCCCCCCCCCCCCCCCCCGCTGGGTTCACAAACCCTTTAACCCTAAACACGTGTCAATTTGGCAAACATAACCTAACTAAAGAAAAAAAAAACTAAAAACTGTCGCCAAAAATTTGGAACACCCCCCGCCACTTTTCCCTTTTTTGGGGAGAATTCCTATCGGCGACATTTTCCAGGTACTGTTTTTCCCTTTTTCCCTTTTAATTAAAACTCCCTCGACAACCACTTTTCATCCCAAGAACCCTTCCCCCGAGTGAGGATTAAACCCTCACGCCCCTTCAGTTTATGAGACTGACTGCCCCAAATCGGGCTTCATAGGCAAGCGCAGAAAACACTATACTTGCGAGGGAAATTTAAATAGGTAAGTTTTATCACCAAGTTAATCCCCCCACCTAAACTTTTTCCCCTTTTGGCCCGGGCAGGGGGGCAATTTTGGGTAGAGACTGTGCTCCCCCAATGTGCAGGGGCCCTTTTTTGCATTGGGTTTTCGGGCGGTTCGATTCCCCCTTTATTTTCGTGCGGACGTGGCGGCGCTTTGTATAGTCAAAAAACCTTGTAGTTGGTATTTGCAAAGTGTCTAGTTTGGGATGAAAATTTTATTTTAAAACCTTATCACTTTTTCCCTTTTTCCTCACATCCCCCCCAACACTACACCCCCCCCACCCCCCCAAAAAACCCCCCAACCTGCCCTTTCTCTACACGTCCGGCGCAGGTCCCCCCCCGTAGGCCAGGGGACGCAGGTGCTCCCAAACACGGGTGTAGGCGGGGGGTCCCGGAAGCACACTCACAGGTCATGCACAGGTAAAAATACAAAGTCCACCGTTTCAGAAAAGGTTTTTCGAAACAGTTTATAAGGGGGTATTATTTAAATACCATAAACAATCGTAAAGAAAATTTATGAATGGAAATAAAAAGGGGACGAAAAAGTCAGGCATAAGAAAAAAAAAAAAATTTTTAAACAAAAAATCTGAAGACTCTTGGTAAATCCTTTTATTTTTATGGCTTTACTAAAACATATCAAAAACTTACGTAAAGGGCCCCTCACCAAGGGGCGCACGCTATAAAAGGGGCCCTTTTTTTAGGGTGAGGAAGGGCGCAATGAAGTCCAAGCATAAAAAAATTACTAAAACACACCCCACACTGCCAAAACAAAACACCCCCCAAAACAAAGGGGCACCACACCACACACAAAACCCCACACACACCACAACCCCTAAAACACCCCATGGTTGGGTTTCCCCCCTTCAAAAGACGTATAGAAAAAAAATAACTAGAGGGATGCCCCTAGTAAAGAATTTTTGTTTTTTTTTTCTTTTCCCCCCCTTTTTTAAACGGGATTTTCTCTGCTTGGCTAAGTAAAGCTAACTAGTAAAATTAAACCTACCCCGGTAAATTTTTTTACTATAAAAAACAAAATACTTTTTCATTAACCCTCAACAAATATATTTAAAAATTTTCCCCAACCCTAAGGATCAGATCAGTGTTTTCTTGTTTGGGTTATATAGTAATGCCGGTGAGTGTTTTCTGCAGAAGAGAAGGAAGAGGGTTTTTCTAAAAAAAAAGTGTTACAGGTAAAGCAAAAGCAAAGCAAAGGTAAGGGAAAATAGAGGTATAAATTTTTAGTTATAGAGTGAAGGGCCCCCGGGTTTTTCATAAAAAACCCCTTTGGAAATTTTCCCCCAAACCTCTCAAATTGGTAGAGTGGTTTTGTTTTCCCCCCCCTTTTGATTTAAGTATTTTTTCCGGGGCGTGATAGGGGGTATAGGGATGTTTATATATATATAAATTTTAATGGGAATGGGGGTTTTAATTTAAGGGAATTTAAAATAAATGAAGTATAAGGGGATAGGATAAATTTTAAAATTTCCCCGTGGTTTAAGCCTTGCATTTAAATAATTCACCCCAAATTTGGAGCGGGGGGTTTATTGGCTCCGCCTCTTAGATACTAGCCACTAAGTTTTTTTTACGGGGGCCCATAGGTAGGGGGGGCCGGTAGGGCCCCCTGCCCCCCGAATCAATTTTCAACTCCGGGGCCCTTTAAAAGGATAACATCAATTTTTTAATAAACCTGCTGGGCTACAAGTAAAAACGCCCACCCCATCGTAGTTAAAAATCTCCTCTCCTTTTTTTAATATGAATGATTTTTTTTTAAAAATAAATTTAAAATTTTTACATATAGTGATTTTTAAAACCAAAAGGCATTTTTTAAAAATCAGCACACTGATTTTAACCGTGGCGGGGGGGGGGGGGGCAATAACTTGTGGGGAAATGCCCCTTTTGACGCCCTAACAAACACCTTTTTGCCTCCCCCCCTTTCCCCTTTTTTGTATTTCACGGGGGGCCTCGATCCCCGGGGATCACTTAAAGGATTTTACAAGACCATTTTTAAGTATTGATCCAAAAAAAACCTTTTTCAGCCGTGATTCCCCACCCATCCCCCCCGATAAGTATCCTAGTTTTTGTTTATTAGCTGGGGTTAAAGTGTCCCCGGGGGTAGAAAATGGGTTTTATTGATTAGGTAAAGAAACCCCCAGATTTAAAAATGTTTTTTGGGGCATAAATTCCCACATTGGTGCCCCGAGTGAGGAATATTTGGGTGATCATGTGATTCAAAGTGGTCGTTAATTGTGAGGGATTTAAATTTTGAGCCTTTTCCACAAATTCTGGTTTTGGGGCTGGGGGGGGGTTTCTTCGAAGCGTCAAGAATGACTCAGCCCGTTCAACTAACCTATGCCATTTACCCCTGTGGTAGTAGATAGCATCAGAGGGTTTTCGTACTAGTTTTTTGTAATAAATAAATTTTGGGGGTTTGGGCCTAGGCCTGGGTTTTTCGCCTTGGGTTTTTGGCCAGCCCCAAAAGCGCTTTCCCGCACTTTAATAATTTAAAAATTATCAAATAACAATGTTTTTTTTGTAAAGTAAACTTGCATTTTAATATTTCTTTTAGTGAAACCCAAATTTTTAAACAAAGAAAGGGAAAGGGGCTTAAAATTTATTAGCAGCTTAAAATTGGGGTTTTGGGTGACACCCATTAATTTTTAAAAACGTGTGATGAAGCAGCCCGGGACTAACCCCATAGACTATAATAGTGTAAACTCCGGGCTGCTAAATGCCCAAAAACTAAAAGGGGAAAAAAAAATGAGACGGCTTACCTGCACATTGAAAGGTTTTAAAAAAAGACAAGCTGGGGATAAAAAAAATTTTTCAAAATTATGTTGGGTTAAACAATTTTTGAAAAACCCAATGTCCAAAAGATATCTCGATAAAGTAAATTTAATATTGGGGGTTACTGGAGGTGCCTTTAAATTTCAACAAAGCTATGCTTCCCCCCTTTAAAACCCCAAAATTTTTTCCCAAGGGATTTAAGCCCAAAACCCCCCCCCAGGGAAGGGGGAAAACAAATTATTACGCCTAAGGGAATCAGCTATATCAGCCACCCTCAAGAGTTTAAGTCCCTTTTGTTAGTGGGGGAATTTTTCCTTTTCCCCCTGTTTTCCCCAAATCAAACGGGCCCGTAATTTTCGATTCAAACTTTTTCAGCCTACCCCCGTAAACCCTTAGCCCACTCAAAAAATTTGATACAAAAACCCATATCCCGGGCGACTTTTTAGTGAAGTTTCGAAAAATAAATTGTGTCGTTTGTGAAAGGGGGGAACATCCCCCCTTCCCCATGTAATATCTATTTTTTAATTGCAAAAACGATTTAAAGGTTAATTTTCGCCCCCTTTGGGAAATGCCCAAACCCCGTCTCCGTGGGAAAAACTGCCCTTAAAATTTCTGCCCTATAAACCTTTTGAAAATTGTAGGGAAAAAGTAAAAAGTCCCTTTTTATTTTCATCACTCTTTTTCCTAACAGTGTTTAAAAATTTGGATTTTTTACAGTAGTTAAAATGGCAGTTTACTAAAAAGAGTTTTAGGCCCGTTTTTCCCAAATGCCGAGTTGAAGGTGTGTCATAATGGTAATGCAGTCAAAAGTAAAAGATATTTTTTTGGGGGAAATGGTGCACAAAGGGTCCTTCATTTTGCAGGAGATAGTTAAATTTTTACAAAACCCAAACAAATTTTAAAATGAACATAGCCCCTATCCGGGTTTTTTTTTTTTTCCTTTTGCCTAATGAGGCTCAAACCTATGACTTTGTTTTAAAACCCCCAGTCCCCAAATTTGGAAAATTAAATTTTAGGGTAGCTGCTGTAAAATAGTCCCAAAAATATTGGTATCAGTTTAAAAATTTCTTTGGGGCTTTAAAAAAACCCGCTTTAAATGGGTGAGGGATAATGGGGTTAAACTAGTTTTGTAATACCTTTTAAAAACTTTGATTTTGGCCCTTTTTCCAATTTTAATTAAAAGGAGCCGATTATTTTGGGGGTTACCTAAAGGGAAAGGGCATCAAAAAACATAAAGTCTCAATTTCACTTATTTCTGGTGGGAGGGGAATAATTTTGGGGCCCCATCCCACAATACCCATACCCGTCCAAACAGGGGAGTATTCCTTTTGTCATGCACAACCCCCCATTAATTTCCAGAATAGGAACCACTTTCTTTTTTCCCCAACCAATAAGGTTTTAGGTTTTAGAGGGAAAGGGGGTATTCCATTCCTAATTTAAAATATTTTCCACTTTAAAGAAAATCCCAATAATAAATTTTTCGCAGGAGATAATAAACCCCCAAAATTTAAAAACGGATTATGATTTTAAAAAGGCCCACCTTTTAACCCGGGGTGAAAGAAATGTAATAATAACCAAAAATTGGTTTTCCACTCAGTTTTAAGGGGCATATCTGACAGGGTATAATAAGGGGGGAAACCCGGGAAATTTTAAACCCAGATCCCTGTGATGGGGGGCAAAAGAAAGATTTTCCTTTTTAGCAAAATTCCCTGCAGGGCTTTAAACCCCCCTGCAAGGTTAATACCCCCTGTAAGGTTAATACTCCCTGCAAAGGGTTTAATTTCTCCCTGTAAGGGGGTTTAAAACTCCCCCCGGGAAGGTTAATAAAGGGTAAACTCTGGAAACCCTTTGGGAAATTTTTTTATCAAAAAATACAGAAAGGGAGGTATTTTCCCGAGGGAAAATTTAGGGTTGGTTTTGGGTTCACCCCGCCCCCCTTTGGAACAAATTGGGCCATTTTTTTGGGTTTTTGTTCCTTGATCATGAGGGGGAAATTTGGTGCGAGGGCGAAATTTTTTAAAATGATCTTCCCAAATAAAACCTGCCATCCATACTAATTCCCCAAACAAACCCTCATCTTACTAAATTGTTTTGGGGAAAAATATCATAAAGGGAAATCATTTCTGGCGGAATGGCTAAATATTGCCCATATCAAGGGGTAAAATTTTTCGATAAAACATGGGAAAACGGCGTCCAAAAATTACCCCCAGAAACTCTCATTTTAAAATTTTAAAAGATTTTGAGTGTTAGGAAAAATCCCCCCTATTAGGTTTTCCCCCGAACAAAAGAGAGTGGGTGATTGCCAAAAACCCCGGGGAAAAACCACTATTGATAATTTTTGGAGTAGAATAATGTTTCCCTCTACAGGGGACTTTCAATAAAAGGTTTGGGAAAAAAAACTTAAGAAAGAAGGTACAGAGGAAGGATAGAAACCGAAAAAGGGTAAATTTGGAAAAATTTAAAAATTTGTGCCAGACTCTATCAAAAACTTTTTTATATTCCAAGGGGGGAAAAGGGAAAAATTTTTTACCCCAACAAGGGGGGGACCCAAAAATTTTTTCCCCGGGGCCCCTTTCCCCCCTTTCCCTCCCGCCCCCCTTTTCCCCCTCCTATAACCCCCCTCTTTCCTCCCCTTTCCTCGTTCCCCTCCTCTTTCGTTCCATAAGACCAAACAACCCGCAAACAAAACCCCGCATTTAAGGGGGCCTTTTACCTTTTTACAAACCCCTTTAAAAAATTTTTTAGGTTCTTGGCGAAGTTAATGAAGATGAAAACGAGACAAGACTAAACGGGGACCCCGATTTCTCCGAGGACAGCTTTGGGGGAGTTTTTTATTCCCCCCCCCCCCCAACACACACACACAACCCACAAAAAAACGCCCGCCCGCCCCCCGGCCCCGGGGAATAATATATATTATATATTATAATATATATATTTTAATAATTATATATATATATTTTTATATATTTATGTTTTTAATATTTATATATTTTTTATTATATATATAAGGGATGTTATATATAAAATAAAATTTTATATTATTATATATTTTTATATATATATAAAATGTTTATATATATATATTGTTTTTATATATATTATATATATATGTTATATATAAAATATATATATGTTTATAAATGTTTTTATATATATATATATATATATATATTATATATATATATATATAATATATAAAATATTATATATTATATATATATATATAAATGAGAGCGAGGGGGGTAGCGGAGTGGTTTGCGTCCCCCCGGGCTGGGGTTCTCGGTTTACCAAGTTCGGTCCTTGGGTGGGAAAACCCCAAAAACCCTTTCCCCACCGTCGGTTTGGGCCCAAGAAAACCCACATGCCCCGCCTAAACAAATCTACCTTCGGGTTGCGAGTGCATCGGGGGACACAGGGGCGCATGGCCCCCAATCACAAAAAGCGTCACTATAAGAACCTGCCTGCGCCACCACGGGCAAGGACCCAAACCCTCACAGCCCCCCAAGGAACCTCCAGAGCCTACCCTCCGAGCCCTGGGTCACCCTGCCTACCCGGGGCTAAGGCACATATGGAAAAAAAAAAAAAAAAAAAAAAAAAATTATATATTTATATATATTATATATTAATATAATAAATATATATGTAAAATTTTATTTTAAATATATATATAAAAAATATATTTTTAATATATTTTTTATAAAATAATTTTATATTAAAAGGGGGTTAAAAAAAAAAAAAAAAAAAAAAATATAAAATATATATATATAATATATATATATATATATATATTTTATAAATATATAATATATAAGAGAGAGAGGGGAGAGAGAGAGAGAGAGAAGAGGAGAGCGGGGGAGAGAGAGAGAGAGAGAGAGACAGAGAGAGAGAAAAAGAGAGGAGGGAGAGAGAGAGACGAGACGAGAAAAGAAAACAGAGAAGAGAGAGAGAGAAGGGGAAAAGAGAGAGAGAGAGATGGGGTCTAAATCCCTTGAAAAGTATTAAATACTAAAAACCTGGGTAAATGTATTTAAAAAACTAAATTTCCTTTTTCGAATGTATCTAAAAACCCAAAAACTAAAAATAATGAATTTTATTTAAAAACATTTTTTAAATTTCATTTCAAAAATACCCCCACAAATGGGTTAAAATGTATTTCAGTAAATTCCCTGATTAACAATATACGTAGAATACTTTTTAAAAGATAAAGGATACTTTCCTATTGTTATTCCCTTTTTGGGGGACCCTTCTGCCAGAAGGCCTCCCCCCCAGCAGGGGGGGTTTAGGGCCCAAAAACTGATAAAAAGAGTATTTACAGTTTATTTATGATTTTTAAATCAAGTATTTAAAATTCTTTAAAAGTATGTAAATATGATGCCAAAAACTGTATGCCAAACGTAAAAACCAAATGTATTTAAATACTCCCCAGCTCTGTAATTTCATCTATCATGTATTTATTATCTAAATCTAATCATTATTATCATATCATCTTTTCCCTTGATCTATTCTATCATCTATCAAAAATTTATCTGTTATTATTATTTTATTATTTATCTATATATATATTAATATTATATAAATATTTTTAAATATATTTTTTTAAATAATAATTATAATATAATATATATATATATAATATATTATATATTATATATATATTTTAAAATTTATATATATAAAATAAATTATCTATATCTATATCTTTTTATATAAAAATATCAAATATCTAATCTATATCTAATTATCTTTTATCTATTAAATCTATTCTTATATTTTATTTATATATATATATATTATATTGATATTTCGGGGTGACAAAGACACTTGTCTACTTGGGGTTGAGCGAAACGTTTCCCCAAAGGCATTTGGGATCATCGGCTAAAAATAGTTAAAAATTTAATATAGCTTTTAAAAAAGCAAAAATCAAAAATTTTTTTTTTCTAAGAAACAATAAAATTTTCCTATATATCTAAAATTACAAAATAAAAATAAAATATAATTTGTATTAACGGACCTTGGTGTGTATGCTGTTGAGTTGGTAGAGGATGAAGAACCTGTTTCGTGGTAACATTTCAGCTTGTGTGGGCGACGAACCGAGAGTGGGGCAATCAAAAACAGGGGGAAAGTCCCTTTGAGTATATTATTTGGTGGAAATGATTTGGTTATTAAGATCGGGGGACAGAGCTTGATGGTAGGATTCTAATAATTTAGGTCACTAGGGTAGGGCCCTTTGGATGGGGAATAAAGTCTTTCAAAAAAAGGGTGATCTAAATCATGGAGGTGAGGGGATTGCAGTTTGCAAAGGTGAAGAATGGGGACCAAGTGCAGAAACATTTTATGCTCAGAAAGCCTAAGGGTTTAAATTTCTTGTCGTCTCGCCGACGTATCTAGCGTTACAACTAGAACATTTAAAATTCGAAAATTATGTTGAAATAAGGGCTTTGGGTAAATCTTTATATTTGAAATGAGTTTTAAGGAAATGAATTAGAAAAAAATAAATTCAAATTTTGAGTTAAAAGATGTAACTTGTAGATCTTGGTTTTTTCCGAATGGGTAATGAGATGGCCGGAAAATGGGGGTTTAACATAAAAGTGTGTCTAATTGGGTTCGGGTTCGTTGACTCTGGGGGAACTTTTTTTCTAAGAAATTTGAGATGGTTGCTTCAATAATTGAGGGGGTTGCCATTATTTGGAAAAAATTAGTAAGGGAATTTTTTTTTATCTATTATCAAAGGGAAAACCAATTTGAAGAGAAAAATATAGCATCGTGTAGAGGGGCTTAATATATTGATTTTAAAAAGGTTTTTGGGATGAAAACAATTTTAGTTCCCCAAACAGTGAAAATAGGTTTTCTTAAATGAGGTGATAAGGTAAATTTTTGAGAGTAATTATAGAAAAGGGATAGGAAAGCTCTCTCTCTCTCCCCTCCCTTTTTCTCTCTCTCTCTCCCCCGCAATCCCCCCCCTCCCCTCCCCCTCCCCCGCGCCCTCCCCCACCCCCCCCCCCCCCCGCCGGGGCCCCCCGCCCCCCCCCCCCCTCCCTTTTTTTTTTCCCCTTTCCCCCCCTTCCCCCTTTTTTTTTCCCTTTTTCTTCCTTTTTCGGCCCTTTTTTTCTCCCCTTCTCCCTTTTTTTTCCTCCCTTCTTTTTTCTCCTAGGGGGACATTAAAAAATTTTTTTTAAAAACCCCCCTTTTTTTTTTTTAATTTTTAAAAAAAAAGGGTTTCCCAAAAATTTTCTCATTTATCCCCATTTCCCCTTTTTTTCTCCTTTTTTTTCCTTTTTTTTTTTTTTAAAATTTTTTTTTTTTTTTTAACCCCCCCCCTCTCCCTTTTTCCCCTTTCTCTCCCCCCCTTTTCTCTCCCCTCATCTCTTCCTCTCCCCTCTCTCCCCTTTTCTCTTCCTCTTTTTTCTTCTCCCCGCCCCTCTCTCTTCTCTCTCTCTCTCTCCCCTTCTCCCCTCTCTCTCTCTTCTCTCTCCTCTCTCTTCTCTCTCTCTCTCCCTCTCTCTCTCCTCTCTCTCCCCTCTCTCTTCTTTCTTTTAATCTCTCTGACGAATTTTATTGATAAACTTGGGGGTCAAGTCCCCTTGAAAAGGGGAACCCTTGAGACGGTTTGTCCTAGGGGCAAGTTGGACAAGGGAAAAGATGCCCCCCCTTAAAGGTTATGCCCTGATCCCCAATTGACTTGTTTTTTTAGGATTTGGGACGCAAATGTCTTGGGGGTAAAATTTACTTCTTTCCAATCGCCTCATCCATTTAAACCTGCACCCTTATTGGCCCCGTTCCCCTTTACGGTTAACGGGTTAACTCCTTTTTAAATACGGGTTTTGACAAACCCGTAAGGGGTGATTGCCGGTTGGATCCCCTTTTGACGGGCGGGAAATTTGCTTCGTTCCCCAGAGGTACACATCAAAAAAAAGTGGTATGTTTTTGGGCCCAAAAAGGGTTTCGAGCTTTTCTTACTTTTTTTTATAAGTATTTTTTAGTCCCAAAAGGATTCGGGGAAAAGAAAAATTTTAAACGGGAAGATTTTAATTTTTAAAATATATGTACCTTGTGGGGGTTTTAACAATAATATTTTCCCCAGTTCTTTAAAGAACGGCCAAAAAACTATGTTTTAGGAAACAGACCCGGGAACATTTAAATATGACGTGAAAAGGGGTATTTTCCACCCCCCGGTGGGGGGGAACACACAACACACAGAGATTTCTTTGAGAGGGTGCAAGAAACACTTCTCCTGGTGGATTCTGGTTTGTCTTTTCTCTCCCCGGCCAGTTGCAGCATATAAGGAAAGGGGCCCGGGAACCGTTGTTCATGTGAGCCAGTGAGCGGGGTGTTTACGCCCATGGTTTCCCCCAAGACCAGGTTATCCACGCCATCATGAGGGGAATGGCGTGGCTGCGGGGGTCAGAAATAAGTCATCAAAAGGGGGAATTCAGGATCCCTAGGAAACCAGTACAAGCACTCAGAAAATGGGACCCTGCTTGTAGTTTAAAAAAACATACATTAAATATAACCAGTACGCTAATATCGCCCCCCCCCCTTAAAAATGCTCCTCGATTGTAAAAAGACTTTGAAATACCAAAACGGTTTTACATCTTTGTGTTTTTTAGGGGGGGGGGGGGATTCTCAGTTTTTCAATCCTTACAAAACCTATACAAGGTGGGGGTTATACATGACAAATAGAAAAGGGGAAAATTTTTGGTAAAAAAGGGAAATAATGATAAAAGGGACAGTACACTTAAGGTCATAAATAAACCGGGTAAAAAAAATTTAAAAAACAGAATCTAAACATAAAAATTATTAAAAAAAAATGAACTAAAAGCCCTGTTAGTAAGGGTTAATATCCCTGAAAAATTTTTAAAAAAAAGTGTTTTTCCCAAAAACTCACCGCGTATAAACTAAAAAACACGGGAAGTTGGAGTGAAGAAAAAAACACAGCAGGGCCTTGAGCACGTGATTTAATAGCTTTTGCAATATTTTTTATTTTTTTTTTAAAGGCCCTAAATTTTTAAAACTTGGGGAGTAGAGGGCGGTTTGTAAGCCAAAAAAATTCGGGACTCCGGGTGGGGTTAACAAAAAAAGTAGCCACATTAAGTTTCCCCATAATGTATTTTTTGCATCCCAAAATAAAATTTGATAGGAACGATTTCAGCCAAAAGTATATAACTCAAAAAAATGTTGTACGGGAGTCCCAAGGGGAGTAATTTCCCCTTTTACAGGGGCTTTTTGCTGCTTTTAAGGGGTTTTTTTTTTAAATTTATTTATTTATTTCGTTTTTTGGGGGAACCCTATTTTTTTACGGAGTACAGTTTCCCAGCTAATAAAAATTAGACCCCGGTCTGAAATAAAAATTTTCCCCGAAAAGAATGCATGTATGTTTTTAGGCATACAGAGAGTAATGAAATTTTTTTTAATCTTTCCCCAAAGAAGTGATAAAGTTTGCCTTCAGCTGGGAATAGTTCTAAACAAAAAAATTCCCTTAAAGAGTCCCAAATGGCAGAAATTTAAATCTTTTTTGACACGAGTGCTGTAGCATTGGCTGCAAAATAATAGTTTTTGTGTTAAAAATACCCTTTACATAGCCCAAAAATTTGCCGGGGCAGTTTAAATTTGGGCGAAATAGCACTATTGGCCTAAAGGAAAAGGGGTCTTGGGCGGGGGCAAAAAAAAAACTCCCCTGAAAAGGGATGTTTTTTAGAAATAGCCCTTCGAGTTATTTAGAGGGTTTAAATCTGAGGTCCCAGAAAGGTTTTTTTTGAAACAAACGGAGGTACTCGGGGGTTGATTAAAAGTTATCCCCAATTCAAGAGTTAATTCCAAAAAAAAGGTTTTAACTTCCCTGACTGTCTTTTCCTGTTCCTCAGAGCCCCTAGGAGTACATTTTTCCAAACCCAAACACATACTAGCAAAAATTTCAATATCAACTTTTTGTTTAGGAGTAAATAAATTCAAAAAAAAAAATTTTAAAAAGGGTTAACTATTATTTTCCCATCTCCGGTTTTTAAAGAAATTTCAAGAAGGATTTTTGAATAATATTTACATAAAAGGGGAAGTTTAAAAAATTTTAAAAATTAAAAAAAAAAAATTTATGAAATTTAAGCGGTAACATTTTTAAAAAACACCCTAAGAAAAAAATCTGACAAATTAATTTTTGGGAAATTTCCCTTTCACAGGGTTTTTTTTCCCCCAAAAAAAAATGTAAAAAATCCCATATTCACCACTAAATGTTATTTTTAAAAACGAGGGGCTTTTTTAAGAAGGTCCCTTGTGGGGAAGAGATGTTGAAAATCACTAACAGGTAAATTTCAGAAAAGGGCAAGCCCCATCCGTACTGGGAATCAAAAGTTTTTCCCTCCAAGAGATGCCATGCAAAAGCCAGATCAGCAAGAGTGGGGGGAAGCAGGGGTCGGTGGGGCGTTGTGATGACCTTTTTAAAAAAGTCGGGGCCCCTTCCGTACACACGATAACAGTTTCCCCTCCGTTTCTTTTTTTTTGATAACCCCTTCTTCCCGCGTTTTTTGTCCTTGTCCTCGCGGGGGATACGCGTCCTTTTCCTCGCGGTGTTTCCGCTGAATCCCGGAGTCAATGTAGGCTGGATGCCCATACTGGGGGGTTATTAAATTTATAACTCATTTTTTGTGGTTTGAGTAATGATATGAAAATAGATCTTTAAGAGGGGAAGCTGAACGTTTGGAAAAAAACACCCAAGGCCAGGCTTTTTGAACAGCTTTTAAAAAAAATTTTTCTCTCGCCGCACTCTGTTTTAAAGTTTACAAAATCAAAAGTTGTTTCCCCAATCTATCGCTTCCCCTCACGTGTATGAATTTGTTTTGTACCCCGTCCGTTTTTTCCTTTTCGGCCCCGTAACTTTAAAATTTCAATTTTATGTTGCCACATCCACCGTTGTCGTCTTTTTTTGTTACGGGCATTTCCATTATGTGTTTTTAAAAGCAACCCGTAGCTGGTAAAGTTATCTCATTCCCCCGGTTTAAAGCACCCCAAATTTCGTTACCCTTCTTGTATGGGTTTTTTTACGGATAATGGGTTTACTCCCTGTTGATAGGTTGACTAACCCGTAAAAGGGGGATTTTCTGGATGATGCCCTCTTGACGGGTTTGGGGAAACTTGCTTTTTTGCCCAAGGGGACACATCAAAAAAAAGTGGGATGTATGGGGTAAACGTGGTCGACGGTTTTAAGTATTATAAAGTATTTTTAGTGGCCCAAAAGGTTGGGGTAAAACATATACTACAAAAAATTTATTATATAAATGTACACTTTTGAGGGTTTTTACAATAATAAAAGTCACGAGTTTGTTAAATACTACCCAAAGAAACTAATTGCTAGGAGACAGAGCCCGGGGAAAAGTTAAAGACGTGACAAGGAATCCACACCCCCAGGTGTCGGGGACACAAGACCCCAGGGGGGGTGTCGTTTAGTAGGGGCGCAAGGGGAACAGTCTCCCGGGGATCTCTGGTTCTGTCTATTTTCTTTTTCCGGCCGTTTCAGAATAAGGAAAAGGGGGCCGGGAAACCCGTTTTTCCGGTGAGCCAGTGGGAGGTGTTTTTCGTCTTTGGGTTCCCCAAACCAGGTTATCCCCGTAAACATGAAAGGGGGTGGCGTGGCTGTTGGGTCGCATAATATCTCAAAAAGGGGGCAGTATTCAGCCTTCCCCTAGGCGCCCCGGACTAACACTCAGAACTCGGACATTTCCCGTCTTAGTATAAATTAAACTAATATAAAATATAAAAACCAAATAAAGCTAAAACTTAAAACTACCAATCTCCATCCATAACACTGTCTAGCCCGTTTATGGAAGTGTCGCCGATAGGATCTCTCGCAGAAACGCCAACCGAGAACTCTCACCAAACAGTGGAACACTCGCCGACGTGGAAATTTTCGGCGATAGTTCCCCTGGTACTCCCCCCCCCCCCCGCTCGTTCACTAACCTAACCTAAACACGTGTCAACTGGTAAACATAACCTAAACTCATGATAAAAAACTAGAAATGTCGCCAGAAATAGGAACACCCGCCGACGTCGGCGAGAATTCCTATCGGCGACATTTCCAGGTACCGTCTAGCCTCCTTTTAATTAAAACTCCTTCGACATCCACTTTTCATCCCAAAACACTTGCCCCGAGTGGGGATCGAACTCACGACCTTCAGATTATGAGACGACGCGCTGCTACTGCGCCATCGAGGCTTCATATATACAGCGCAGACACAGATATAGTTGCAGACAGGGAATTATAGGTAAGTTATATCACCAAGTTAATCTCCCCACCTCACTGTTCCCTTCCTCACATCCCCCCCAACACTACACCCCACCCCACCACACCCCCACAACCATGACCTGCTCTACACGGCCTGCGCAGGTCACCCCGTAGGCCATAGACGCCCGGTGCTCCCACACAGGTGATAGGCGGAGGGTCACGGAAAGCATACTCATCAGGTCATGCACAGGTCATACAAAGTCACACGCGTTTCAGACAAGTATCTCGCATCAGTTTATAAGGTGTATTAAAAAAAATTATAACAAAAAATCTGAAGACTCTTGGTAAACCCTCTTAGTTTATCATCATCATTGGGGGCATACGCGGGGGGGGCGTCGCCTCGCCCACCCTTACGACGCCACTCCCGGGGTCACACGCGCGAGTACCCATGCAGGGCTACTTTCCATACCAAGCAGCTTCTCGACAAGAAACACAAACTGCCCCAGCCACGAATCTTGTGGGCCCCTCTTGGCCTCCTACACGCCGGATGTCTCTTACAGATACAACCCGATGGGAAGGATCGGTTTCAGTAGCGTTGTGCCAAATGCCAATATAGCCGAAGTTGGCGCTGGACGGACTATGTAGGTAATAGGCCTAGATTTCAGGTCCCGGTGCAATCTCTGATTTCGACACGTAATCATCCCAGCGATAACCCTGATTCTGCCGAATTTTTGACACTTATTAACAAGGCAGTGATTCGTCTCTTCAAGTCACGATTTAGTTGTCCATGGTAGCACAACCATAGGTAAGACAGGGGATCACAAGCGACTTAAAGATCCAGATCTTGTCCTCTGCACAGGTTACCGACAAACGCCAAAGACTCCGCTGAGGGAGTCCATAAACACCGTGGGCTATGCCAATCCGCCGTAAGATCTTGACGTGCCCCGCCGTTCATTATGGACTGCGCTACCCAAGGATGTAAAACTTTCCAAGATCTCACATGTCCTCGCCACACGCTGAACAGACCTGTTACTGCTCATCTAGTAAAGTCTCCAAACACCTGGACTTAGTCTTGAGCCAGGAGACCTCAAGTCCCAAAGGCTTTGCTCTCCTCGTTTGCAAGCGCCTCGAGAAAGCCATCACCAGGACTCAGCGAACTCAGCAAAGATTACTGCATCATCGGCAAAAAACAAGCAAGGATCAGTGATCTTGGTGTTGCCGTGACAGAGGCTCCCACAATCACTTTGATCCTTACAAACTTGTCAATACACCGTCATACAAGCCGTTGAAAAGTGGTGGGCAAGGACGCACCCTGCCGCACTCGTATTCACACGGAAAGAAGCTGGATACACCTGCCCACACTTAACAGCACTCTCATTTTCCCAGAATTACAGACCAGTTATCAAAACCATAGTCCTTGCAGGAATCCCTCGAAGTCGAGAAGAATCCAGACGTGACTTCACGAATACCCTGAGTCAAAAAGCCTTCTTGAGATCAAATTAGGCTGCGAGCATCCCCTTTCGAAATCACGTCGGCGTTCCACCAGTGACACGAAGGCAGGATACGGTCCGTGTTGGACTTACCAAGGCGTGAACCCAGATGCGGAGGTCTCTGATGCTTCACCAGATTGACTGCGAATTCGTGTCGCAATAGATGGGGCAAACACCTTGCATGGTACGCTGAGCAGTGTAATACCGCGGTAATGTTGCGTCTGACGTCTACCCTTTCCCTTCTCCAGATAGGGACGACCCGCCCACTTTTCCAGCAGGAGGAATGGTACCTGATTGCAAACGGCAGTCAGGGACAGAATGGCAACCCGCGGATCATGCCGCACCCCAAGCTTTGAGGGCTTCGCACCTGATATTACAAACACCAGCTGACTTTACACTCTTCCAACTTTGTGTTATTCAGCCCTCTTGACTTCGTCAAGAGAGAGGCGGTTTCGTCAATGGAGGACGGCCATCCACTGCCTGTACAACCAGTGGTGTGAAGATCTCAGTTGGAGGAGTCCACCGTGAACAACTGACCAAGTACTCAGCCCAAAGGAGCCATTGCCATCCCAGCCGACACGAGGCGCCCATCTGCACTGTTCGAATAGCACTCGCCGAGAAGGAGACTTGTAACGTGAGCTTCTTCTAGGGCTCGGTAGACGGGTCGGAGGTCATTTATGCGTTCAAATGGACCCTCGAAACCTCAGCGAGACTCCTGACATACCTCTCCTTGTCTTCCCAGAGGGTTTCTAGTTCCGGCGTGACAGAGCCCTGTGCTGCCCTGGTCCCAGCCAGCCTTAGTTTATGGGCATTACTAAAAACATATCAACTCTACGTAAGGGACCCACCAAGGGGGACGAAAGCTAGAAGGACCTTCTTAGGGTGAGGAAGGTCCGCCAATGAAGTCAAGCATAAAACAATGACGCCACGCAGACCACACACACGCACACACACACACACAACACAACACACACACACAACACACACACACACACAACACACAAACCACACAACAAAGACACACCACACACACACACACACACACCACACACACACACACACACACCACACCACACACACACACACACAACACACACACACACACCACACACACACCACACACACACACACAACACACACACACACACACACACCCACACAATGTACGTACATATGTTATTTTCTTTTCTCAATGATCACTTTCTAAAAGACACCTCTTTTTTTTAGCTAGTGTAGCCTTAACGCTACCTACATCCACCTTTATCCCCATCCATGAAATTATCTAGCCTCCTTTACAGCTCCTAAGCCTCCTTTTTAAAGCTCCTAAGCCTCATTAGGAAACATAGACGAGGAAGAATGAAGGAAGGAAACTCACCAATAGAACGTAGGGAAGGTTAGGAGCTTGATATAATTATGATGGTTGGTAAGTTATGTAGGTGTGTTAATAGGGGTATTAAAGCTCCCTCAAAACCCTCCTTTAACCCCTTTCCAGCCCAGCTCTTTCCTTTGCTATCATAAAAAATCGTCTGTGTTAGCCATTAAATTAAGGAAAAAGTCACGGAATATACCCAATTAGTCGTGGACAAGGATAGTAAACAGGTCATATCTATAAAAACATTTCTTATATTAACGACAAATCTCTAATGGTACACAAATTAACAATGGGAAATGACGTTCTGGTCTCAAGGGTGTTAAGCTACCAAAAAAGATTTGTGTAGCAGAGCGTAGTTCGATCTACGGACCTCAGGGTTATGGGCCCAGCCACGCTTCCACTGCGCCACTCTGCTCGTCTTAACGGCGGCCAATTATTTTTATAGATTCTAAATTCTTATTTTTTGATAGATTTTTATCTATTTATTATTTGAAAGATTCCTAAAGTGTTATATTTCTCTCCACCACGACCACTCGCCTACGTGTCAATATGTGACGTAATATATGGACGGCCCAGCACTCGCTTCGAGCCTGCGACACCACCCATCAATAATTGAATTTTCATAACAGTGTTGGCAGTTTCCCAATATTGCTAAATTTATGTAGGTGGTGGTAGTGGTGTGGTGATGCCTGTAGTGGTTGTTTGTATTTCCCATCTAGCATGCCCAGGAGGGAACTAAGAACATAGAAAAAAGGAAGCTACACGAAGGCCGCGAGACCTACAAGAGCTGTTACTTGTTACCTTCTTAGTATTGTTATTTACGGATAATGGGTTCACTCCATGTTGATACTGGTTGACTCTAACCGTAAGGGGTGAGTGCCGGATGATTGCCCTCTTGACGGGCTGGTAACTTGCTTTGTTGCCCAGAGCACACATCAAAATAAAGGGGTATTATGGCTAAACGTGGCGAGCGGTTCTTTACGTAATTTATAAGATCTTTGTGCAAAAGGATTCGAGTAAAGACAATATACTACAAAAGGATATATATTATATATTATAGTGTACACGTGTGAGGGTTTATACAATAATAATTTCACGCAGTTCGTTAAAGTAAACGGGCCAATGAAACTAATGTCTAGGATACCAGAGCCGGGAAACAGTTAAGACGTGACAAGGGTACTACACACCCCCAGGTGTGGGGTACACACAGAAACACAGGGAGGTGTCGTGAGGTAGGAGCGCAAGGAACACGTCTCCTTGTGACTCTGTGTTCGTCTGTTTTCTCTCTCGGCCAGTTGCAGCATATAAGGAAAGGAGGCCGGAACCTGTTGTCCATCGTGAGCCAGTGAGCGAGGTGTTTACGTCTGGTTCCCAAGACCAGGTTATCCACGTCATCATGATGGGCTGGGCGTGGCTGCTGAGTCAGCATAAGTCATCAAAAGGGTGGAGTATTCAGCATTCCGCTAGGCGGCCAGGGTTTTACAAGACACTCAGACACTCGACATCATGTCTTAGTATAGGTAACACATACATATAATATATAACCAGACGCTAAATATCGCTCTCCCCTTATAACAATGCGTCCTCGACATGTATAAAGTACAGGTATACCCGAATGGTGTACATCGTTGTGTATCTATACGATTCTCAGTGTAGTGTTGCCAATCCGTACAAATACCTATACAACGGTGAGGGTATACATGACAACTAGCAAAGAGGAATGTTTGGTATAACTGGAGTAATGAATAAGGACGTGCACTTAAGGTCATCAATAAACTGGGTAAAATACTTTACAAACAGAATCTACAAACATGAGTTATTAGAAAAAAGAACTCAAGGTCTGTTAGAATGGTTAATATCCTGCAAATATTAAGAAGTGCGTTTGCCAAACACTCACCGCGTGTCATAATACACTGGAAGTGTGGATGGAAAGATAAAACACAGCAGGGACTTGAAGAACGTGAGTAATAGCATTGGCAATCTAATTATTTATATTATATTTAAAGACCTGAATCTTTAAACTTGAGGATAGATGCGGCTTGTAATGCCAACTAAAATCTGGACTACCGGGTCGGTACTAAAGTATCACCACATTAAGATATGCAATGTATTATTTTCCTACCAAATAAAAGTGAAGGAATGATTTCAGCTTCAAATAGTATTATAACCACTCAAAACTTGTTGTTGCTGGAGTGCCACATGGGAGTTAACTTACCTTGACATTGGCTTATTGGCTGCTTTTAGAGTTTATTAATTTATTTATGTCATTTTATTTCGTTATTATGAACCTTTATTTACGGAGTAACAGCTTCTCAGCTAATAAAAATATAGACTCCGGTCTGTAATATAAATTTTCACGGCGAAGATATGCTGTATGTTATGTCATTGCAATATCAGAGAGTAATGTATCTTATTTAATCATTCTCTAAGAAGTGATAAGAGCTGCCTTCAGCTTAGACATAGTATTTAAACAATTAAAATGTCATAAAGATATAATAATAATAATAATAATAATTATAATAATTTATTGGACGTCATGTTACAATTCAGTATAAGGAAATAATGGTGAGGTATATGCAGGGGCCCGATGAGAAATGCTCTATTACGGAGCTGAATCATTATCTTTAGTTAAATTTCTCTCACCAGCGAATGGGCGCAGACAACTCAACATAATAAACATTAAATGTAAATTTTTATCTATTTGATTTTTATACACCTACATACTAACGCATACATATACATACACACATACATACTACAAAGCACATACATATATAACATTATCGTAATATACACTCATACATAAAGAGGCATACATATACACGCCTAACAAAGACATCACATACACACACCTCCTCCTAATCTTCATGCTCTCCTCCTTCTCCACTTCCTTTCTCTTATTAATTGACCTTCTCCCCACCATTTCCCCTTATTCTCCCCCTCTCCGCCTCCCCTCCTCTTCCCTATACATATCTTCATTCTCTCTCCTCCGCCTTTTGCCTTCCTTCATCCTCATCCACTCATTCCTCTCCTCTCCTTTCTTCTAACCCTTCATAACGTCCTACCATTTGATCCCCCTCTCTCCTCCTCCTCTGGTTCCTTCTCCCCTCCTCTTCCTTTCAAACTCCCCTTCCCCAATCTTCTTCCCCTCCTCCTCTTGTTCCCTCTCCTTCCTCCCCTCCTCCTCCTTCCTCCCTTTCACCTCTCCTCCTTCACCACCCCCTCCCCCTCCCACCGTACAAATGACTCTACTCTTATGTCTAGTTATTTAAATCATTTAATTTACTACTAGTCTTTGTTTCCCATCATTGTATATTTCTTTCGTCTTATATAATGTTACGCGCCGTTACTCATTTTTTCTACATCTTCAAATTCATTCTTTCCCACTATTCAATTGTTTTCAATTTCACACTTACTTGCACTCTGTTGCATACTGTCATATTTTCATTTTTTTCTTATATTCAACTACTTCCCCACGACCTCCTTTTTTTCCTCCTCCTCCTCCTCCCTCTCCTCCTCTCCTCCTCCTCCTTCCTCCTCCTCCTCCTCCTCCTCTCCTCCTCCTCCTCCTCCTCCTCCTCCTCCTCTCGTAGCAGCATCACCTTAACCCCTTTCTTACCCCACAGCAACGCTGGGTCACGTCCCGTTTCCGCAAATACTAATAAAAAGTAACTTAATCAAGCGCCCTGTAACAGTGGACCCTAGACGCCCAGCCGGTAAACCCTCACGCAAGGTTACCAAAACTATCAAGGAACTTAAATTTACTCTACACAATGCAGAAGCATTTTTTTTAAAGCGTAATGAATTATTAGCATACGTTTGTTGCCGAAAGCCAGATATCGTCAGTATCACTGCGAGTTGGTTCAACACAAAAGATAAACATTTATTAGCTGAAATAGCCATTCCAGGCTATAAGACATTCCTAAATTGTCGCACGCATAAAGCAGGTGGAGGTGTCATTCTTTACATTAAAAAAATTTGCAAGCAATCGAAATCGATAAAGTAACAAAGATCATTATGACTCAGTCTACGCAAAGATTAAGCTAAACGGTAAATTGCTAACTATTGGGACAATATATCGTCCTCCCGAATCTAATGCGGAAGTAGATTGCCTCCTGTATGACGAGATAAAGTCAGTTGTGAACAATAATAACGATACATTATTTGTGGAATTTTAACCTACCTCGTATAAACTGGAATAATAATTCTGCTGATAGAGAAGGTATGCAATTGCTTGATATGGTGAACGAAGTATATTTAAATCAGGTGGTCCGTGAGCCTACAAGGGGTAATAGTATCCTAGATTTAGTTTTCACTACCGACATTGATCTGATTGATTATTGCAGATATAGGTGAACATTTGGCAAACAGTGATCAACAGGCTAATCAGATGCGGCATAAATTGCAATGTAGACCCTCACAGAAAATCGGTTACTAGTCCCAAATTATAACAAAGCAGATTTCACGAAGATCATGGGGGATTAACAATTTTTAAATGGTTTTACCTATTTAATTGGAAATTTAAGCCAAACATGCGAAATTTGTATTCAAAAATAAACTCCAAAATCGGTGGTGGTAAAACATGTTTCCCATGGTACAAAACCGGTTTGAATAACATAAACAACCCAGTTGGATGAAATGAAAATCCAACAAATCATTGACAGAAGCGCCGAACGGTAATAAAAGTTTTTAAACGTTTTCAATGCAGAAATCCCGATTCTAGAGAATAAATGACGTAAAAACGTCGCTGGCCCAAGGACTAAAAAGTCAAAAAAGCTTTGAGTATGAAGAAAAAATTGCAAAGGAAATCCAAATCAAAACTCGAAAAGGTTTTTCAAAATACGTTTTTTTCGAAGTAAGAAAAACGTCAAAACAAGTATTGGGCCACTGAAGATAAAAATAATATCTTGGTAAATGATAATAAGATATGGCGTTCGTACTCCCAAAGAAAAACTTTAATTGCGGAATTTATTAAAGAAGACGAAACTCCATTACCAAACCAGTAAACATGTATGCGGGGAATCGAAAAAGGGATAGACTGGGGAATAGGAGAGATAACAATAGACGAAATATCAAAGTTTTTTGCCTGAACTTGACCCCGCAAAATCCGTGGGGGTGGAAAGAAATCCTCGCCGCGACTACTTTCGCGAATGTCACAGTCAACTTTCGCTCCCATTAAAGATTATTTTTCAATAAATCGCTATGTGACAAAAATGTTCCTAGTATGTGGAAATTAGCTAATGTTACAACCGATAATTCAAGAAAGGGAGTAAGAGCCTCGCAAAGTATTATCGCCCAATAAGCTGACTTATTGTTTAACTATTTGAGAAAATATTGCGGGATAAAATAGTGTCTTTTCTCGATGAAAAAAACTAAAAACAAACTCCCAGCATGGTTTTTCGAAATAAAAACCCCCTGCTTAACAAAACCTCTTTTTTTTAATGTCATTTATTAAACGGGGACGCTAAAATTCCCCTCGGATTAATATCCCGATTTTCAAAACCCTTCGATACATTTCCCCCATAAACGACGCGACCAAGCTAAGGGCACATGGCTTAGGGAGAAATTTATTCATGGATTGCAATTGGCTTTAAAAATCGTAAAAAAAAGGGGTAGTAAAAAAATGGGGGGCATCTGATTCAATAAATAAATCATTGGGGGCATACGGGGGGGCGGGGTCGCCTCGCCCACCCTCGACGCCACCCCGGGGGGTCCCCACCCGCGGCTCCCATGCGCCCCTTTCCATACCAACCCAGCTCTCGACAAAACTCAAACTTCCCCCAGCCACAGCCTTGTGGCCCCCCTTGGCCCCCTCCAGCCGGATTGTCTCTTACAGATAAAAACCCATGGGGAAGGATCGGTTTCAGGGTAGCTGCCACACCCTATAGCCAAATTTTTGGGCCTGACGGAATATGCAGGAAAACCAGGCCTCTTCGTCTCACGGTGCAATCGTTGATTTGACACGTAATCTCCCACATACCCCCATGATTCTGCAAAAACACTTATTAAAAAAGGCATTTTCGTCTCTTCAAGTCACTATTTGTGTCCTTTTCCACAACCATAGGTAGAGGGGGATCACAAGCGACTTAAAGATCCGGATCTTTCCTCCTGCACGGTAACCGACAACCCAAATACCCCCGCTGAGGATCCTACCCCGTGGGCTATCCCAACCGCCGTAAGACTTCTTGACGTAACCCGCCGTCTTTATGGACTGCGCTCCAAAGGTTTTAAAAACTTTCCAAGACTCAATGTCCCCCCCAAACGCATGAACAGACGTCTGTTTCTTTAGTAAGTCTAAAAACACCGGGACCTTGTCTTGAGCCAGGAGCCCTAAGTCGAAAAGGCTTGGCCTCCTCGTGCACGCCTCGAGAGCCATCACCGGGACCTCCAGTGACTCACAAGATTCGGAAAACTGGAAAAAACAAGATAGTGATCTTGGTTTTGCCGAGGGTTGCTCCAAATCATTTTGATCTACAGCCTTGTCCAATACCCGTCCTACAAGTTTTTAAAAGTGTGGGGAAAGGGACGCACCCTTTGCCTCACTCCTGTTTTCACAGGAAAAAAGCTGGATACCCTGCCCCCACTTCACACACTCTCAGTCCCAGAAACAACCTTTTATAAAACCCAAATAGCCCCTGCAGGAATCCTCAAAAGTCGAGAAGATCCCAAGTGCTCACGATGCACGAGTCAAACGCTTCTTGGACAACATAGGCTGAAAGCATCCCCGGGTCGAAACCAGTGGGGCGTTCCACCAGACACAAAAGCGCTAGGATGGGTCCTTGTTGATTACCAGGCGGGAACCCAACTGCTGAGGTCTCTGTTTCCCCCAGATGATGCGAATTCGGTTTTCCCCAAATTGGGCAAGACCTTTCCCAAATTTATTAAACCGGAGGGGGGGCAAGGAATTTCCCCCCGGGATACCTTTAAAAACCCCAAATGCAGGTTTGGGGCCTTTTATAAAAACAGATTTTGGCCCCTTTTTTTTTAAAAAAAATTCCCAAAATAACCCTATGGGTTTTTGAAAAAAAAAAATTTATGATTTTGGTTCAGCCCAAAATTTTTATTTTTTTCCCCCCATCCCGAAAATTAACTTAAAATAACTTCGGGGGAAAAGGAAAAGGGGCCCCCGGGTCCCCAAGGGGATTTTTTTGAGGGCCGGGGAAAATGAAGACCCTGCAGGGGGCGGGAAAAAACCGCACAGGGGCTGCACCCAAACCTCCTGAGGAAACAAGGAAGGGCCCAATCCCAATTTCAGGGCTTTCGAAACCCCCCCCCTCCGATTAAGAACCTTTCCAAGCTCCCTTTCCAGTGAATTTTAAAAGCCGCCCATGCGGACAGACCAGATTTTTGGGGTGAGATTTTTTCATTTTCCCCGGGACCCCCCAATAGGGCCCCAAACCCCCGGGGGGGGGGGGGGTTTCCCCCGAAAAGCCCCCCCTTTTTACGAAATCAGGGCTTTAAAAAAGGGGTGGAAACGGGGTTTTAAAAAGGGGATTCCCCAAACGGGGTAGGCCCGACCCGGGGAGCTTTTCCCCTGCTGGGAATGGTACCTTCCCCCGGGGGGAAGGGGCTGGGCCCAGGGGAAAAGGGAAAGGGAAGGGGCCCAAAATTCCCTTTTTTCCCGCCCCGCCGGCGGTGTTTCCCTCTACGCATGAAGCAGTTTGTTTAACCAAACCTCCCTGGGTTCACGTTAACAAAACGGACCTTCCGGTTTTGGGTGGGAAAGCCCCCCGGGGTTTTGCGGGGTTTCCCTTTAAACCCAAAACTTTAACTTGGGGAATCTTTTATTTCCTCCAAAGGAAACTTCTTTCGGGAAATTTTGAGGGGGGTTACCCCCCAAAAAAAAAAAAAAAAAAAAAAAAAAAAAAAAAAAAAAAAAGGGGGGGGGGGGGGGGGGGGGGGGGGGGGGGGGGGGGGGGGGGGGGGGGGGGGGGGGGGGGGGTTTTTTTGGTTTTTGGGAAATTTAAGGGAAAACCCCCCGGTTCCATTCTTTGGATTAAAGGCCCTTTTGGGGAAGGGTTTGGGCCAAAGGGGTGTATAGCTTTTCTTTCCCCCCTTGGGGAAATTTACCCAAAGGGGGGCCGGGGGGCCCTGAGGGTTTGGGGGGAAACCCGGGGACCACACGGGCTCTGTCCCCGGATAAGCCCTCCTGAGGAGAAAAAAGGAGAGGTATGTCGGGATTCCGTGAGGATGTCGAGGGTCTTTAACGTAATGACCTCCGACCCGCCTACCGATCCTGAAAAATTTCCGTTCCAATTCTCCTTCTCGGGCGAGGCTATTGAACACAGTGGGCGCCTCAGTCGGACAGGATGGGGAGGGCTCGTTGGGCTGAGTACTTTGGGCATTGTTCACGGGCCCCTCCAACTGAGCAGCTTCACCCACTGGGTTACGGGCAGGGTTTGCCGATCCTCCCTTGAGAAACCGCACCCTCTCTTGACGAAGTCAAAAGGGGCTGTACAAAGTTAAAGGGGGTGGAAAGGCAGCTGGTTGTTTTAATATCAGTGCGGGGGCTCCTCAAAGTGGGGGTGAGGCCTGATCCCGGGTTGCATGCTGCCCCACGCGGGGGGCAATGGGTACCTTCCCTCCGAGGGGAAAAGGGGGCTGGTCGTCCTATCTGGAAAGGGGAAAGGGACCGTCGGACGCAAAATTACCGCGGTTTTACCTGCTCCGTACCGGGCAAGGTGCTTGCCAATCTATTGCTACATGAATTCGCAGTCATCGGGTGAACATCAGAGCCCTCAGAAAGTCGGGTTCACGCCTGGTAAGTCAACAACGGACCGACCCTAGCGCTTCGTGTCCGGGTGGAACGCCGACTGAGTTTCGACAGGGGATGCTTGCAGCCTATGTGATCTCAGAAGCGTTGACTCATGCAGCGTGATCCTCTAGGATCTTCTGGACTTCGAGGGATTCCGGCAAGGACTATTGGTTTATAATGGTCTGTATTCTGGGATTGAGAGTGCTGTGAAGTGTGGGGCAGGTGTATCCACTTCTTTCCTGTGAATACAGGAGTGAGGGAAGGGTGCGTCCTTTCCCCATCACTTTTTAATGCTTGTATGGACTGGGTATTGGACAAGGTTGTAGATCAAAGTGATTGTGGACATCCGTCGGGAACACCAAAAATCACTGATCTTGTTTTTGCCGATGATGGGAGTAATCTTTTTCTGAGTGCTGGAGGTCCGGTGATGGCTCTCGAGGCGCTGCACGAGGGAGGCAAGCCTTTGGGACTTGAGGTCTCCTGGCTCAAGACAGGTCCAGGTATTTGGAGACTTACTAGATGAAGCAGTACAGTCTGTTCATGCGTGTGGCGAGGACATTGAGATCCTGGAAAGTTTTACATACCTTGGTAGCGCAGTCCATAATGACGGCGGGTCACGTCAAAGTCTTACGGCGGATTGGCATAGCCCACGGTGTTTGGACTCGCTCAGCGGGAGTATTTGGCGTTGTCGGTACTGTGCAGAAGGACAAGATCCGGATCTTCAAGTCGCTTGTGACCCTGTCTTACTCTATGGTTGTGAGACTGGACACTAAATAGTGACTTGAAAGAAAGAATCAATGCCTTTGGGAATAAAAGGGTTTTTCAGAATCATGGGGTATCGCTGGGATGATTACGTGTCAAATCAAACCGTTTGCACCGTGAGATGAACGAGGCCTATTACCCTAGTCCATCAGCCCCAAAACTTCGGCTATATGGCAGTGGCACGCTACCCAAAAACCGACCCTTCCCCTGGGTTTTGTATCTGTAAGAGACAATACGGCGTGGGGGGGGCCAAAGGGGCGCCCAAAGGCCGTGGCTGGGAAATTTTGATTTTCTTGTCGAGAGCTGTTTGGGTATGGAAAGGACCCTGCATGGGACTCGCGCGTGGTGACCCCGGGGTGGCGTCGTGGGGTGGGCAGGCGACGCGCCCCCCGGCGATCCCCCCAATGAGATTGTTGAATCATTTATTCACTGTGTTAAAAATTTTTTCCTAAGTGTACCTCTCCGATTTAACCTCTACTATTTTGTTTCATACCTAGAATTTTCCCTGATTAAAAAATTTTCATCAAAGAAATTTTTTTGGTTGGGGTTTAAATCTTTCTTAAGTTTTTTATTTTTATTTTGTCCGTTTAAAAACCTCCCCCTATTTTCCCCTTTGTTTCCCTATTTATGTGTTTTCCCACGAAAATTTTTCCGGGCCCAAATAATATCCTTTCCCCTCCGCGCACTTCACCGTCACAGCGCCGGGCCCTCGCCAGGGCCCGGGGCCCCGGGGCAAATTAGAGAGAAGCAACCCCGAAATCGTGGTCGCGGTAGTTTTAACCAAAATTTGGTAAAAATTTGGGTTTCAACTTGAAAAAAAATTGGGCTTTTTCCACTGCACTTAAAACCAAAAATTTAAAATTAAAGAACGATTTTCTTTTATATGTATATTGTATAAACCGATTCTGAAAACTTTGTAAAAAACCAAAATAACCATGTAGGTTATAGTTAGGAGGCGAGGTAAATGCTACTCTATGATATTATATTCAAAAAATTTTTAGAAGTATCTTACCTAGGCAGCTTTTTTTCCTGTTTTTTGTGAAATCAGATAGAAAGCCCAGAAGTGCAATGAGTCGACGGTGAGTGGCAATGTTTTTATTCAATCTCCCCGCCCAATCTCCCCCCCCCCCCCCCCCCTTCCCGCCCCGGGGTGTCGCCTCCACAATTATAACCTACATTTTCGCAGCAAAAAGCCGATTTCGGCATTCTTTATTCTTCGTTTTTCCAAGGCATTGCTTATTGTATTTTGACACGTTGCCAGACCACAGTACTGTCTTAGAAAATAGTGTGAACATCCCCAAATTTTACATGCCACAATATAATGTAAAATATATTAAGCTTTGCTACTCGAGCAGTAATTTGCATTAATTGCTATTATAGAAGTTCCTCAATGCATGTCATCCTATATTAGTAGAACAACCACCTATTTTTGTATTCAGATGCGGTGCATCATATTTATCGCGAAATTATTATGAAAAATATTAGTCGGAGCCAAACACAGTAGACACAACCTTGAGTTAATAACTGCAGCGACCACTGTGCATTCTCGAGTTATCAGACTTTGAATTACCAGCAGTCGCGTGTCTCCCGGGTGTCAGTACAAGCAGCTGACAGACAAACCACCCCCCCTTCACCCCCTTCATCTCCCTTCATCCCCCACCTCTTCCCCTCTTTGTATGCACCCCCTCCCCCTTTCCCCTTCCCTTTACCCCCCCTTCGACCCTCCCCTCTCCTCTTCTACCTCCATTCACACCCCTTCCTTCATCCTCCTCTCCCCTTCCCCTCTCATATTCCCCTCCTCTTTCTCCTCCCCCTCATCCCCAACTCTTCCCCTTTCCATATACCCCTTCTCTTCACCCCTCCCCTCCATCCCCCTTTCCCTCCTCTTCACCCCCTCCATACCCTTCCCATCCCCCTCCCCCTCCTCAGCACTTCACCCAAACGCCTCCACTTCAGAAATACGGACCTGCACTGCCGACACTTGAATACATTATCTCCTCTTAAAGGCAGACACCTAACTGGTTTTATACGCGTTCATGTATATACGTATGTTGGGTGCAAGGTAACACACTATATTTCTATCTATCATAGCTATGTATAATTATTTTTTTTAGCTATTCTATTTCGTTATTATTCTATTCTAGTTTTTATTTTTTTTTATTATTATTATTATTTTTATTTTTTATTGTTAATCACACTATATTTAATCTCTTTTATATTAATTATTCATCAAGGGAGCCTGATGATGATGATGATGATGATGTGATGATGATGATGATGATGATGATGATGATAACTATGATGAAATATTGAAAGTGATGATGATGATGGTAATACTGATGATAATTAACTATATTGACAGTGACAATATTAATAGTGACGATGATGACACACACACACACAAAAAAAAAAATGTATATATGGAGACGGGACCATACGAGTGTAGCTCAGGCCCTGTAAAATACAACTATATAGGTAAATACAACTAGTAAACCCCACACACACACACACACCACACAACACACACACACACACACACACACACACACATACACACATACAAATGTAGATATGGCAACGGGACCATACGAGTGTAGCTCAGCCCCGTAAAATACAACTAGGTAAACACACAACACACACCACACACACACACACACACACACACACACTTACACACATCCCACAACGCCAAAAAGATGTAGATATGAAGACGGGACCATACGAGTGAAGCTCAGGCCCTGTAAAATACAACTAGGTAAACACACACACACACACACACACACCACTCTCAAGTTAGTACACCTAAAGCCATCCTTCTCGCCATAACATATACAGTTAAGTCCCACACACACAAAAACAAACACAAATAATGAATACAAGAACCCAAGTAATGAACATGAACACTACACGTACAGCACACCCACCCCTGTACATGTCCTCCCTGGTGACAGTTAGTAGGTCACCCTCTCTCTTGCCTCACGCGTTCATTTCCTGTTTCAAACATGTTTTTGTCTCGTCGCGTCGCTTCATGTTGTGCGCCATCACACTGCTCAGCTTTTTGCTACTTAAAAATTACCTCTATTGCGTCTGTGTTATGAAAGGCTGAGTGGGTATTGAGAGAGAGAGAGAGAGAGAGAGAGAGAGAGAGAGAGAGAGAGAGAGAGAGAGAGAGAGAGAGAGAGAGAGAGAGAGAGAGATGGGGGGAAGGAAGGGAACCGGTAGACAGACACAGACACAAACACGCACACTCTCTCTCTCTCTCTCTCTCTCTCTCTCTCTCTCTCTCTCTCTCTCTCTCTCTCTCTCTCTCTCTCTCTCTCTCTCAAGCAATAAGTACAGTTAACATCTAGCTACCCAAATCCCATGTCCCCCCAAAAAAACTATATTATAACCTCTGTAAATCTTCAAAACCATAACTTATACATTAAAACTCACACGATATAAACATACTTATAAGAAAAAAAACATTCAATTTCATTTCCACAGCTAATAACAAACACCAAAAAATAACTATGAGAACACATGTATATAAGACTCAAAAAGACATACTAGTTTACTTTTACCACAACAACACACACACACACACACACACACACACACAATGAAGTCGCACATTCACCACATCTCCAAACTTCTGCCCCGCGTCACATCATAATATTATATTTTCTCCCCTCACACGAGTACAAAACCCGTCCGGTACGCGTCCTCCATGCCGCAGCGAACACAAAACCCGGCCCGAGATGAGGTCGCCCGGCTCTATTTAAGAAAGTTTCCTCGA
>JACEEZ010010359.1:25000-52773 GCA_016584305.1 Chionoecetes opilio | reverse complement strand
AAAGACCAAAAATCCCCTTTTACCCGGGGAGTTGTTTAAAAATTAAACGAACCGGAAGGCTAAAAGGGACCTTCCCGGGTTGCTTTTGAGTGCTATAAATCGACTCGGCATACCGGAAAACCCTAAAAAAAGATACTCAAATTCTGAAAATCGGTCAATTATTGGCGGAGATAGGGGCAGGGTCAGTGCGGGGGGCCCAAAAGGGAGTGACTCCCAAAGGAAAGGGTAAGGGGCGAAAATTTGGGGACCCCATCTTTTTCTTTTAAATCGTACCTATAGAAGCCAGAACTGCAAAAAAAATCAATTTTAGCCAAAATCCCGTGACCCTTTTCTAACATTACATCCCGCACTAAAAAATATTTCTTTTCTGCCCGTCAATTATATTCCTTCAAATGAATAAATACCCTGGGCTCCACCTCATTTCCCCTTCTAACCTCTCAATTTTACCTCTCAGCCCTGCCCTCACCCCCCTGTCTAACCGCTCAAATTACCCCTCAGCCTGCCTCATACCTTTCTGACCGCGCCAAATTACCTCCGGGTGCCTTTCCTAATCCTTTCAAAATTTGGGCCTTTCCAGCTGAAAACCCCTTTGTCCTGAAATTTCTCTCCTCCATCCCACACCTCTTTTAATAGCCTCCAGTGTCTTCTTAACCCCGCAAAAATTGGCCTTTCGAAATTAGGTATCGATCCTATTGCCATTTAATTTTTCCCAATTTCCCTTTTTAAGAAAAATTTTGATTAAAATGGTCGCTATTATCTATTTTTCCCCCCGACCCCAATTTGTAACTAAATCGCTCTATTTGTCGCAATAGTCTAGAATATTATCTCCTCATAGGCTCCTTGACCCCGACTTGGGAAGTTATCTGGGATTTTTTTAAACAATTTCATCGCATCGCTGTCCCCCTATGATTAAACCCCAGTCTATTTTCCCTAGTTTAAAAATCTCCCCCCCACGCATAACGATTATATCGCAGGCCTTTTTATGTCTTCCCATATAGGAGCTAAAACCCTCTTTACATAAGTTTGGGGGCCTATACACTACACCAAACCATTTTCCCAGTTCCCTCCGAACCTTCCCCTTAACTCTTGCCATCTTTTTTTTAAAACATTTTTAACAAAACACTGCAAAGCTCTCTTGATAAACGCAACCCCTCCTCCTCGTCGCCTCCGCCTTGGTAAAAATAACTTATACCCACTATTCGCCCGGATAAAATCCCTTTTCCCTGAATATCCAACCATGTTTCTGTTAAAGCTATTATATCAAAACCCTCTAACTTTTTATTCCTCCAGGAAAAATTTTTTTTTAATACTCCTACAGTTTGTATAGTCCCTTCAAGAAACTCCTTTTTTTTTTAAATTTTTTCCCTTTATCTTTAACTAAACCCTCCCCTCTTTTTTAAGAACCCTTTTGTTCCCTCCTTCAAAATCCTCCTGTGTCGCAATTTTCCTTTACCCCGACCCCTGTGTCAAAACCCCGGTTCTCTATCTTAAAAAACCCTGAAAGGAATCTCCCTCCCTTTAAAGGGATTCAGACAAGAATCCTCCCTTTCCTCGAAAGGCACCCCCCCCTGCGTTAGGGCTTTTATCCCCGAAAAAGGGTCCCAGCTGTCGCAAAGGCCCAACCTTTGGGTTTTGCAATAAATTTTTCCAGCCGGAATTCACCGCAATACCCCGGAACCACATGTCGTCAAAAAAGCGTTTTGGGAAGGGAAACCCCACACACCACGGGGAAAACCCACCCGTCCCAAAAATTTCCCACAGTTCCCTTTGAACCGCGTAGCAACCCCCACTTTTTACACATCAACATCATTTCCCCCCCAGCGTCAGGGACGATGGCTTTTCCCTTGGCCCCCATGCACTCAACTATCTTGCACAAATAACCATTCCCTCCCGGTAACTCACCGATTTCATGGATCCCTTCTTTTTTACGAACCTGCTGTCAAATTCAACCTGACTGTACCAAAAACCCAAAGATTTTACCTTCGGGTAATATGTTCGTTACCTCCCAAACCCCCGTATCTCCTTTTTGCACCCCGGAGTACCTGAATGAGTTCGTGCAAAAAAGTGGTCTTTGTTTACCTTTTTTTCCTGCGGGGGGCTCCAATGATCAACTCCCTTCCCAAAAACCCCCAACCCTGGGACTTCGGGAACCTTAGTAGCCCGCTTGAGCACTTTTCGTTTGGCCCCTACAGGACTCACTGCTGTGCTCCCCACTCCCCTCCACTTGGACTTACTACATTAAGAAAAACGTATCTCTATTTCCCCTTTCTTCAAAACGCTTTTAAAATTGTTTCATTCACTGCAAAGCCCTTTCAGGTCTTCGACGCCCCAGTATTTTAAGGGGGAACCACACCCTTCACTACACTCTCCCCCCCCCGCCCCTTCTACCTCCCTTACCTCGCCCCTTCACTCCTACCCATCCCACTCTAACCAGCACCAACACCAACCCTTCACTCCCCGCCCCCAAAACCCACTCCCCTCACAGCTAGCATTTAACCCCGGGAGCAAAAACCAAAGCAAAACCCTCACTTCCGGAGACGACGGGTCGACTGAACGCCATGGGGAAACTTTTGGTCGTTAGACCTGATCAGAGGGGGGCATGGTCCCCCGGGTGGTGGGCCGAGCCCGGATAAAACCCGTCTCGGCCTGCTGCCCCACCACTGCTGCCGCAGCCTCTGTCACCTGCTTCACGACTTTTCGGGCTCGAGTGGGGATAGAGAACCCGGAAAACTCGTACGGCTTGCCCAGGATCCCCGGGATCTGATCCCCGGACAGTGAACAGGTGAATCCGGGCTCGTGCACCTGGCCAGGCTGCCAGCTGAATCAGGTCTGCAAGCTGGTGGCGACAAGTTCAGCTTGGGTGTGTGCGGTCTTACATTGGTGTCCCCATATCCCGCCAGCCCTTCACTTCAAAATCTGGGTACGGCGAACTGCTCGTCCTCACCGACTCCCATGGGGAAGGAGGACACTTCTGGGTGTGCGAACCATGCCCTGTTGCACGTAAAGGTCACAGCTGTTTGGCCCTTCTTGGGCTGCGCCCTCATCACTCTGGCTGCGTGAGGATGTGTTGGGGCCGTCCCTAGTCTGTGGTGAACCTTGATGTCGTAGTAGAGTTTGAAGTACACTGGGGGCAGTACTTGACTAGGATTTCCTGGGTGTTCAGTTTTTTCCCGTCAGTCCATGTTTTCGGCCACATTACAACCCAGTGACGGGGCTGTGGTGAGCCATCGGATGGGACACCCTTGCCACAGATCCCTGCAGCTCGGCGGGAAAACCCCCCGCTTCACACCTAGACCAGGGTAGGAGACCTGCTGGCCCCATGGACGTTCCCCGGATATACCCGGTATCTTGTGGATCTTCACCCCCCGGGCACTCCTTAAAACTCTGCGTTGTACTGACTTTTCACCCCTGGCGCAAAATGCACACGGGCCCGTAAAGCCAGTGTCAGATGGGTGGGCCCCCGTCGATGCTGGTGATAAGGTGGCGCAGGGGCAATCGTTTGTGTGCAACAGCATATACCCAAAAGTTTTGGTCCCAGCATTTTCCCCAAAGGGCGGGGAGTACCCCCCTTTTCCACCCCGTTTGGCCCCTAGTTGAGTCCCCTTGCAGTACGATCAGTGAGTCGGTGGAGTCGTATGTCACCAGCAGACAAAGAGCGGAGCCACCTTAAACCAGGCTTCTCAGTGGAAGGGCCCTTGGTACAAAGTCCCAAAAGGGTCCCTTTCCCAAGGGTCCTCTGTCACTGAAAATGTCCTCCCGATCCCCCCTTGGGCAGTTTCCTATAACTGTCGGGCACCTCCCCCTGTTTTTGTCCTTCCCCCCTGAAACCCACCCAAAATTTTTTGGTACCCTGGTGTTTTCCCTGGTAAAGGTCCCGGGCCGAGCCATGGCATCCTCCCTGTCCTCCTCACTTTTAGGATCGCAGACCGTACGACATTTCTGGAGAGAGGTGGCCGTCAGCAAAAGGCCCCTGGGGGAACCAAAACCCAAGGGCGCAGCAGCAGGGGGGGAATTTTGAACCGGAGTTTGGATGCGGAGCTGGATTTGCCCGTACGTTTTTGCCCGACTTACGCTGTATTTTGTGATTTTTGGGGTTTTGGTGATAAGACCTTAGCCCTTAAAACATATCCCCCTGAAATCCCCTACGTTGGGTATTAAAAACGGGGAAAAATCTTTTTTTGAAAAAAGGGTTTTACTTAAAAAAACGAGGCGATTTTGTATGAAAAGTGAGCTTTCCGCGTCGGCGAACTTAATGTAGGTTTGGGGGTATCGAGGGCATACTTCCGATAGAATTTTTGCGTTCTAAAAACTTTGTCGTCAGTGAAATTTATCGAATCCAAATTTAAGTGGTTTTCCTTTTTGATTTAAAGATGGTGTATGCAAAGTATGTTTTGCATAAAATATAAAGTCCTTTTTGCTAGCAAGAAGTGCTAAAAAACCAAAAAAGTTGGCGAACAAACCCCCCTTAAAATTCAATTCTAAAAGGAAAACACCCTCCCAAAATTTCGAAAAATCTAATTTCATTTTTCATTGGACTGGGGGGGCCCCACCCTATGGGGAGTGGGAAAAAATTTACGACTTTTATATATTACTTCTCCCCCCACTCAATGAAACCTTGTCCATCATGAGTCACGGGATTAACCCATTTTTCGCAACATTTAGTTTTTCACATCCTTTATATCCAACAAATACCCAGATATTGTACTCTTTCGTTCTCTTTTTTCATTCCCACCCACCATCCAATGCTGTCATCTCAAGTCATCCCCTTCACCCCCAACACTGCTTTCCCCTTATAGCCTAATTTGAAGTCCTCCTACTGTCACAGCATTCAGCTTCTTTTTGTACTCATTGTGGTTTTCCAAAAAGGTCCCACATCATCGCTACTCAGAAATCCACTTCATCTCCAAATTTTTAAACCCCCAGACCTGTACGTTTCACTCTCACTCCCATTTCCCCCCTATATAATCCAAAAAGAAGGAAAAAGGACACCCCTTTTTTACCTCTCTTACTATTCACCCATCCATCTCGGGTCACCCCATACTGATTTGGGCCGGTGTTCTCATACTTATGCTTATTTTTAAAAACCCTTCTCACTCATGCCAATGTCCCAATCCCTTACACGCTTTCTCTAGCCCCGGTCACACCCCTTTAAAAAGGAAGGCTTCAGCGCACCATCCCCTGGCTGCCCCAAGTCAAGATCAAGATCACGTTGTAAACATGGGAAGAGAAACAGACCCTGGCGTCCCAATGCCCTTGCCGCAGCCCCGGCCGCCCCCGGGTCCTATACCTCGAGGGAACCATTGCAAGGTGCGTGGTGGGGCGATGAGTGTTTAAATGTGACTAAACTGGGCAAGTGGGGAAATAGGCAAGATGAGCGGCCCGGGCAAGTAGATGAATCACACACATTATCGGCCTTAGGAAGTGAGTGTTATTGTTGTGTGGGTTTTGTGTGTTGTGTGTCTGTGGTTTTTGTGTGTTTGTGTGGTGTCTGCGTGTGGTGGTTTTGTGGTGTGTGTGCGTGTCTTTCCCGTGTGTGTCTGTCCCCGTGTCTGTGTGTGGTTTGTGTGGGGCTGTGTGCGTGTGTGGTATTGTTGTGTGTGTGTCTGTTGCGGTTTGTGTGTTGTCTGTGTTGTCGTGGTGTGTGTCCTGTGTGTTTTGGTGTCTGTCTGTCTGTTGTGGGTGTCTGTTTTTGTGTGTTGTGTGTGTGTCTGTTGTGTGTTGGTGTGAAACACTGGGGGTAATAAAGGACCAGAGCTTCGCGGTCTTTCCAGAGACACCCCCCGTTTTTCCGGGCCTAAAAAAAGGGGCTTTTTTTAATGGAATATTTTTTTTTTCGCAAAACCCCTAGTTAAAAAAAAAAAATAATAAAAAATCATTTCCTCAAAAAAGCACTAAAACTTGGGCCCGGGGAAAAAATTTGGGGTTAAAATGACTCCTCCAAAATTCCAAAAAAGTAGGGTTTTTTAGGTTGTAATAACTAACCTACCTTACCACAAATATACTAACCCAAACCCTTTTGAACACTGTACCTCCTTTGGGTCTTGGGGGACTGGGCAGAATAAGTAGCCTTTTTAGCACCCAGCTTTAAAGTCTTTTCCAGAGCCGTTCAATGTTGTTTTTGTGGACCGCGTCACTGGATCCACAAAGCCTTAGAGGGTTCCGATCTGTGTGTATATCCCAGGTCGCTGAGGGGCCCCTATAGGCTTTTCCAACGTCTTCGTTACGGAAGTTTTCGAGGAATGCACTTTTGAAAGGTAGAAAAGGAGGTTTGACGGGACCGGGAACTCCGTGGAAAATTCAATATGTCATCTGATAAAAACCCAAAGGGATTTTTGGGATTTAAGGGTTAATATAAAAAACAAGGTTACTAGTCTTTGGGCCCCCAAAACCACATTTAAGTGACAACCCTATACGCCAAGATCCCCCGATCTGCCTTGTTTCCCCGCCCCACGTGGTAACACATCACCTAGCTGGCCCAGCATTAAAATTGTATTTAAAAAATCAATTACCGATAAAGACTAATATACAGTTAACAACAGACTGTGTTGCGGGTTTACCCCCAGGGTGAGGCACTGCCCTCCGGATGGGCCAGTCAATCACTACAAAAACAGCACCTCAGTTTGTGGGGGAAAAAGTGTTAAAATTGTTGAAATGTTAAATGTTAAAAATTGTTTACAATAAACCCATTTTTCATATCAACGCTATGTTTAAAATTTTGCAGATGAAAAATCTAAAATATTATGAAGGGGAAAAAGACTGAGAGGGTTCCACGGGGCGCCTGGGAAAGGGGCCACGATGCCTGAGTCGGAGGTTTCCACGGGCGCAAAACGTTCCGTTAACCTTCCTTGGGCCCCCCCTCCCTCCACACACCGTCCTTCATCCTCCACACACCGTCTACATCCTCCACACCATGGCAAAAAGCCAACGACTTAAAAAGGGGCCAAAACAAAGTAGACCTTTTTTTTTGATTAAGAGCCGAGATTAGCCGCTCAAAAATTTTAAAAGCCTTTTATTTGGTCCCCAAAATGTTGACTGTTGCTAAAGGGAAAAAAAAGCGCGCCTGTCATTGCAATTGTGCTGTTGTGATTGGCTACCCTCGTGGAGGTGGATATTCCTGACCCCCCAGAAAGTATTTAGGTCGGACTCGTGGTCAGGTCCAAAAAAAGTTTGATGGGGGAGGGTGTGTCGCTGCGCTAAAGACAAAAAAAGGATAATTAATATTCATAATTTTTGTATATTAAGCACAAGTAAGTATAGCGAACGGAAAACCCCTCCATTTTAAACCCCAAAAGGGCCGACCCCCGTCCTCGGCACTTCAGGCGGTATCCGGTCATTTCGCCCCCATCTCAGTTCGCCCCCACCAAAAGGTCCTTTCGCCCAAAGTCATTTGCCCACTCGGGGAGTATTTTGCCACATTAATAAATCCTTTTCTGTGAACGCCAAGTTAAAGTGGGGTCCCCCATGTAGGTTTGGGGGGTTGGGAAATTCAGTAAGGGGCTCCAGCGGAGTTGGGTCTGGCAATTTTATGCACTTTTTCTTTTTTATTTCAAAAAATAGAACTCTCCAAAAATTCAAAGTCAAAATTTTTGGTATTTTTTTTACAATGGACCAAACTTCCCAACCAATTGGGCGCATGGTTTTTGTTTACCTATTTTATTCTAGAGACATTTCTCCTTGAGTTTCCCTCGCAGATCAAAATTAAAATAATAATAATATTTTATTTTCGCCCAAGGAACAGCAAAAAAAAAAGGATAAAACAGCCAAGGGTAAATTAATACTACAGGTTAAATTCCCCCCAAAACCCGGCAAACTCGGGACCACGCCGGGCCGGTAAATGGAATTTTCCGACTTTTAGAACGTAGATATATTAAAGGGGGAAAAAAAACAGAAAAACCATGAACAATTATTTTGGGCTAAAAACGGTACAAAACTTCATTTCCATGTTCAGGGGGCTTACGTTTCCATACCTTCCCCGTCTCACTCCTGGCATAAAATTCACGTAAATTTGTTTTTGTTCTTTAGGTCTACACGTAATGACCCCACCCTATTTTCACACAAAATTTCCCCATGAGGTTCCGCCCTCCACTTCTTCAAAAGGTCAATTTTTTTAGAAAAAGTTAAAACATTATTCTTCCTTTTTTTTTCCTTGCCCCGTAGTGTTTCCGGCGTTTGGGGGCCATAATACCCAAAACAACCGTAGAAGTACCCAAAATAACAGTGTACACAACTCTACAGTCCAACCCACTGAAAAATAACAACAAACAAACCGGGAGAACCAAGCGGCCCAGTTGGTGGGACCTACGGCCCAGTTGGGGGCACCCGGCCCAGGTGGGGGCATCCCGCGGCCTAGTTGGGGGACCCCACGGCGCCCCGAAAGCGCCGGGTGTTGGGGTTCGCCGTGTTTTGGAGAAGCGGAAACCCAAACCGGTTTTGGGGTTGCCGAGTTTGGGGTGCCCAGTTTGGAAATTCAACTGTAGAGCAAAAAAAAAAAAAGCAGGAACAAAAATACAGGCACTTTTGGGGACAAGTATAAAGTACATAGAAAAGCATTTCATGGACACCTGTGCACCCCTTTCTGCACAAACAGCAGACCCCGCACCGCGTTTTTAGGTCCAAAACATGCCAGCTTCCTGACGAGGTGATGATGGAGTTCAGGAAACTCCCCCCCTACTCCCCCTTAAATGAACAGGAGTGTCGACGGTCACATCCAATTGTTCACCCCCTTATACGAAAGCCATGGACGAGCTGCACCACCCCCGGGCAGCCCCAAAGCCCCTTAAGGGTGTCATTGTGACAGACCTTAAGGCTTTTATAGTGGCACCTTTTACCGCGACCACAGAGATTGCAGTATATAGGAAAACAGTGACTCCCGAATTTAAATTCCATCTTCACCCCTCTGTACAGTAGGAAAAAATTTCCCCTTAAGATTTCCCACAAAAAGAAACTTTGGGGGTCTGCTTGATGAATCATCATCAGTCATGTCGTGGGGTATAAATGGCCTAGGTATGCGATCTATCCCCAAAAGTGAGGGAGACCCACCGGGCCATGCTGTTTTTAGGTAAATTTACCTGAAACGCGTGCCGGGATCTACCATGCACTCTTTTAGGTAATAGTTTCGGAGATATGAACATTTTAAGGTGGGGGGAGGAATAATCCCTTGTTACAAAAGCCCCCTCTTCCTCTTCTTGTGACCTGCATCGCTTTTGTTTGGTATTTTATTAAACTTTTTTATTTTTGGGACCATTTAGGAGGTAAAAGATTAGGTTAGGTATAGGTTAGGTAAGGTAAGGTTAGGTTGGGTTAGTTAGGTTAGGTAGGTTAGGAAAGGGTAGAGCTAGGTAAAGGTAGGTGGTGTATCCCCAATGCGGCCGTGGGCCCATGCGGCCGCCTAGGGCAATATAAGTAGCTTTAGGGGGTTATAGTGAGGTTAGGTTAGTAACTTTTGGGGGTTTTAGGTTAGAAACTTTAGGGTTAGGTTAGTAACTTTAGGGGTTATAGCAGACCAGGCATGATTATGATTATTAATCAAAAAAATCATAATCCAAGGCTGTGATTACATAATCATAATCACCATAATTAAAAGTTAAGCTGCAGCTTTAATCATAATAAAATCATAATCCTATTTTTTTCAATAATAATCAATGAACAAAAATGGGATTTTCATCGATTTTCCATGTAGCAATTCTATTTCTCATAAATAATTAGCCAATGTCATATCTATATTTCCCGGGTCCACGCAGGTTTGCAAGGCGGACACTTAAAGGCGTTTTCTGCGGGGAGCAAGAGAATTGTCACTTGCAAGGGGTCACCTTCCTCTTACTGTGTCCCGCAGACAACGCCCCACCCGTCGCTCCATGAGAGGCGACCGGCGGCTGAGATGTAGCAAACAAGATCAAATGACATTTTGACCCTCTAGATTTGTCACACTGGGAGGCATCTGTACCGTCACGTCAGAAAGTGTGCAATTCAGGAAACGTCCTATAAATGTAATTAGTATTGAGTCATGTGTAAAGTGTTTCTATGGAAGAGTGGGATGTACTCACAGGGAAGTACTCACTGCCAAAAGTATCTTAATGCCAACAGTCTCCCATCTTCCCCTGGAGTGTAGTGTTTGCTGGCACAGTCTTGTAAGCCCGGCAGATAAGTACTGGGGCATTATACACACTGTTGCCTTTATCTACGTTTATGTTTTGTTATATATTTTTTTTAAGTTCTTATGTTCTCTTATACGCTGAGATTCATCGACACTTGTGCATGTCCATCGAAGTGTCTTCCTAACCCCTGCCGGGCCCCCAACGTAATTTTCCCTGTTTAAATTTTGGGGACCAATAGACAATTTTTGGTGAATATATGCAATATTTAAGATATGACCTGTTTAGTATCCTTGTCGACTAACTAATTTTTGGGGGTATTCAGTTAATTTTCTTAATTTTATGGCTAACAACATACAATTTTTGATTGAGATGATATTTAGTAGTTAACGCTAATTTTTTGCATGGCGCTAATTCATTTATCAGAGAACTAAATATATCAATGGAAAGCTAATCCAATTTTGCTTCTACTAATGCAGCCCAGTGACTCTTATAAAAATCCTGCCTGCGCCACCACGGGCGAGGGCCAACCATTACAGCCCTCCAGTACAGGGCCTGCCATCCCACCCCTGGAGGTCACTGCCAAACGGCGCTATAGGCACACACACAAAAAAAAAAACGTGTACGAAGCAGCGAGAAACTCTGGGAGATAATGCGCGAAAGTCGGGATGGTAAGAATTTAGGACTCAGCGCGAAACTCGCATAGCGTGAAACTTGGGAGGGTACTGTAGTGTATCAATTCTGCTGTGTCTCTAAAGGAATCATACACCTGGCAGTGAGTGTCTGGGGGTGCTGCAGCTCTGCAGCCCTATGCCACGAGCCGCCACTGACAGTGGTAACCCGGATGTCACACTAGCCCTGTGTCCCGGGGCAGCAGGGTGTCACACTAGCCCTGTGTCCCGGGGCAGCAGGACGTCACACTGGCCCTGTGTCCCGGGGCAGCAGGGTGTCACACTGGCCCTGTGTCCTGGGGCAGCAGGACGTCACACTAGCCCTGTGTCCCGGGGCAGCAGGACGTCACACTAGCCCTGTGTCCCGGGGTAGCAGGACGTCACACTAGCCCTGTGTCCCGGGGTAGCAGGACGTCACACTAGCCCTGTGTCCGGGGGTAGCAGGGTGTCACACTAGCCCTGTGTTCCGGGGTAGAGGGGTCACACTAGCCCGGCCCCTGGGCAGCAGGGGTCACACTAGCCCGGTCCCGGGGCAGCGGGGTGTACACTAGTTTTGGCCCCGGGGCAGCGGGACGTCACACAGCCCGGGCCCCCGGGGCACAGGACGTCACACACCCCTGTGTCCGGGGCAGCAGGACGTCACATGGCGTGTGTCCGGGGCAGAGGAGTCAACACCCTGTGCCCCGGGGCAGAGGACGTCACACGGCCTGTGTGGGGCAGCAGGACGTCCCCGGCCCTGTGCCCCGGGGCAGCGGGACGTCACACTGGCCCCGTGCCCCCGGGCAGCGGACGTCACACGGCCCTTGTGGGGGGCAGCAGGACGTACACGGCCCTGGCCCCGGGTAAAGGCTCCCGGATTAGCCCGGCTGGCCTAAACATTTTGAATTTAGAGAAGGGCCTAAACAATTTAAATTTTAGATTGGGGCTCTGGAAATGGCCCCCAGACAAAAGATAAACTGATTCAGAAAAAAATTAAACAAAAAAAAAAAATATCTAATGTGAAAAGAATAGTTTTTTTTTCCCTTCTATACACTTTGCTGTTGAATACATGCAGGGGAAAAAACTTTTAAGATTTGGCATTTTGCCTACAGTTACTAGACCTTAGTGAAAATTGCGCCTTTTACAAGTGCAAACTCTTCATTTACAAAACTGAAGTCCGTTCTGGGAGAAAATCCCTCCATGCACAAAGTGCCAAGGCACCAAGAACTGTTGGTGGGGGGCAGAAAAAATCCCTGCCTGCACAGAAGGGCCAAGGAAAAAGACACTTTTTGGTGCGGGGCAGAAAAAACCCCTGCATGCCAAAAGGGCCCAAGGCACAAGAACGTTGGCAGGGCGAAAAAAATCCCTCCCCATGCACGAAGGGCCAAAGGCACAAGACACTGTTGGGCAAGGCGAAAAAAACCCCGCCATGCACGAAGGGCCAAGGCCCAAGACACTGTGGGAGGGAAAAAGCTTACTCTTGTTTTTTTGGCTGCGATAATGAGCGTTCTCCTGAACCTTTGGTGGCATCAGGGAAAGAAATTTTGGGAGAGCCATTTTCAGTTTTTGGAAAGCTGATGAAGTGCAGGGTGTGCAGCAGCACAAACACTCGGGAACCCCCGTGAGGGGGATTGGGGGAGTTGGTTTTTTATACCCAAATGAACGGACAGCTCTGTGCAAATCAGTTTTCGACCCTTTGGATACACCTGACAAGCCATGAAATAGCGGGTTTTGAATATCCTCGTGGGTCATAGAGTCAAGCGTCAAACCCCAGCCCGCTGCCCACTACAAAATACCCCCCTCTGGCCCTTTTCTGCCAATCATTTCACAGCGGGTCAATGATAAAAAATGTTTTAAAATTTTTGAATTTGGGGTTTGGCACCCTTGTGGGCACAGTAGCTTTCCATCATTGACCGCTTTAGTTTGGGAAATTTCCCCGACTTTCGTTTTGTAAGTGTTTTTTGCGCAGCGCCCACTCTGTTGCTGTTAAATAGAATTCCTCTGCGCGATAAAAACCCTTAAAAATTTCAGCAGAAATACCCGGGTCATCCTAGGGGGGCACTTTGCAACATTTGCTGCAGCAGTTAAGCGGAAAAATTTTTTGAGGAAATCAGTGTTGAAAAAGTGTCCTGTCAAAATTCTTTTTTGACATTTATCACGATCAAAATTAGGAAAACTGCTGGGTTCTTCATCTTCAGAGCTCCCCCTTTCCGGATGGATAATCAAATGGATTGACTTATAGGGTCCCCAGACAAAACATGGCAATGGAAACAGGGAGATAGATGTGGGGTCACAGGCAAAAAATATGGGCCTACCCCCTACAAACTGTCTTAAAAACATAGGCCCGACCCAGAGTCACAGAAGGTTTTTGCTCAACCTTCCTGTGACCCCGGTACGGGCCATAGGACACTACCTCATCACTACTTAGATCAGGCTACAAGTGATCTAGAGATCCTTTATACTTGTAAAAGTATTTTTTGTTTTTAAGTATTGTTGTGTAAGTTTAAAATTCGAGAATTTTTGGCTGGCCCTAAGGACATGCCTGGGCCAAATTTAAACCGACACTGCGTACGGGTCCCACCCCCAAGGCCAAGGGGGTGGGCACGGAATGAGAACCCAGGGCCCGCCAGCATAGGTATGCCCCCCTCTGTACCTTACTGGGGATGTGGGAATGGAAAAATTTTAACTGTGCAAAATTTCCATGAGTTAAAGGTTTAGTTTGAGAATCATAATAACTAAGGTGCGTCTACACTAGCATACTTGCGCTTTCTGCGCATTTGAGCAGGAACTCAATTTTTTGTTTTTGTGATGGGACAAGTGATGCGGGAGGCAATCCGCGGGGCATTTTTGCCCCGTGATGCGCGCACCCATGGGCCTGTCCTGCCGCCGTTTTGTTTTACTGTCAAAGGCTTATTACTTTATTACAAGGCTTTCTCTTACTATTGAAGGTCATAATTATTATTACAAGGATCTTTCTTTAGACCTGTTCAGAAAACAATGTTTTCCTATTTTATACCCCCCTGCGGGTTTCCATGCTTTTTTGACCTGGAAAAGCCGAAAATCACAACCATTTTGAGCAAAATGTCAGGACCTTTGCCTCATTGGACCTCAAGATATTAAGCCCGCGACAGTAGAAAAGCGCCTAATTTTCCCTTCCCCCAGACTTTTTCACCTGAGACTTTTGTTACAATTGGGATAGAAAAACAATTGGGTATCAAATTGAAGCCATTTTTAATATTATTTCTGAAAAAAAACCCCCAAGAAAACATTCAAGAAAAAAAGACACATCATATCCGAAAAAAAGCAAAATTTCTGAAAATCTATAATAATATAAGCGAAGTGTGTCTGTCTGTCTGTCTGTCTGTCTGTCTGTCTGTGGGGTGTGGTATAGGTTCCCCCCCCCGTGGCGCAAACACCTCATATGGCACATTTTTGGGAATCGGGTTTGACCAGGGAAGGTCATAAGCCCACTTATGAGATGATCCGATCACTTTTTTTCTTCTTTTTTAGGGAGCCTATTAGCGAGAATGTGAAAACAAAAGTGGGTTGCGAGAATTGAGGAAGCCTTGATGTAGGGTGATGGTTTAAAGGGTGAGTGAATGGGTGGGGTGATGGGTTGAGTGTGGGTTTAGTGAATGGGTGGGGGGTGATGGGTGATGGGTGAGGGAATAGGTGGGGGTGATGGGTAATGGGTGAGTGAATGGGTGTTGGTGATGGGTAATGGGTGAGTGAATGGGGGGGGGTGATGGGTAATGGGTGATGAATGGGTGTGTGGTGTGGTAATGGGTGAGTGAATGGGTGGGGGTGATGGGTAATGGGTGAGTGAAAGGGTGTGTGGTGATGGGGAATGGGTGAGTGAATGGGGGGGGGGTGAGTGAATGGGTGGGGGTGATGGTAATGGGTGTGTGGGGATGGGTAAAAGGGGGAGTGAATGGGTGGGGGGTGATGGGTAATGGGGAGTGAAAAGGGGGGTGTGGTGATGGGTAATGGGTGAGTGAATGGGTGGGGGGTGATAGGTAATGGGGAGTGAATGGGTGGGGGTGATGGGTAATGGGTGAGTGAATGGGGTGTTTGGTGATGGGTAATGGGGGAGTGAATGGGGGGGGGGTGATGGGGAATGGGTGAGTGAATGGGTGTGTGGTGATGGGTAATGGGTGAGTGAATGGTGGGGGGGCATGGGTAATGGGTGGGTGAATGGGTGGGGGGTGATGGGTAATGGGTGTGTGTGATGGGTAATGGGTGAGTGAATGGGTGGGGGGTGATGGGTAATGGGTGAGTGAATGGGGGGGGTGAGGGTATGGGAGTGAATGGGTGGGGGGTGATGGGTAATGGGTGAGTGAATGGGTGGGGGTAATGGGGGAGTGAATGGGTGGGGGGTGATGGGTAATGGGTGAGTGAATGGTGGGGGTGATGGTAATGGGTGGTGAATGGGGGGGGGAATACATACATTTCTACACCCATGATTTCAGAAAGTTAAAAAGGGGCTATCTGGAGAGTCCATGTTGGGGGCCGAAGGCCCAAAACCCAGGTGGTGGGCCAAAGGGGCCCACCAATAGCCCTGCAGGAGCTAGCCAAAAAGCCCGCCCGGAGGGGGGTTTTGGTTTATTTTTCATAAAAAATTTCATAAAATTAAAATTCTTGACATCAAAAATTGTGACAAAGACTCTAAAAACTTTTTTCAAGTGGCAAAAAAACTCTATTGTCTAGTCAGAAGGACATTTCACAGAAATTTTTTAGATTTTTGTTTCTTGAAGTATAAAAAATCGCTCACGGTTGTTTTTCCAAAAGTTTGAAGAAGGTATAGTACGGTTTTGCGGAATCTGGGGTTGATTTTGCGAAACCCACCCCCATCTTTGACTCCCCGCCCCAGCAATGCCATTCACTTTTTTACATTGCTACATTTTCCAGGGCCTTGCTGTAGTCATCCCCCCCTTGGGCCATGTCCCCCGGTTTGCAGAAGCCATTTCTACCCCAATCCCAAAGGGGTCAAGCAGAAGATGACTTCTGGCCCACAATCAGCCAGATTCTTTTTGGGCTGAAACCCTGAGGGAACATAGGTTTCCTCGTCGAAGCTATCTGGTTTTCTCAGTGGCGTCCCGTTTGGGCAGCAAGGTCCTGCTTCCCCTTTTGTCACTGGGTCTGTTTACCAAAGGGAAAAAGCAACCGGCAAAACCCTCCTGTGTCGGGTTTACCCCCTTGTGGTTTTAAATTTTTTGTAGCACTCCCTGAGCAATCTCGGGATCTTTTCCCTTGAACTTCATCATGTCCTTCATGAACGCAGATCATTTGCAGGAGAATCGCAAAGTGTGATGACATCCCCCATGGGTTTTAAAAGAACTTCCCAGGAAAAGGTTGAGGCGTTCCCGCTTCAAAACAGGTTTTTTCATCCCTAAATCCAGCTGCTCAGCAAACAGGAAAATTTCAAGAAATAAAAGGTTTTTTTGGGGATCCCCCTGGGTGATGAATGGGTCCAGGGGGCGACTCCAGTGGATTCCCCCGGGGAGGGGTGGGCCCCCAAGGACGACAGTGTAAGCTCCCGGCCCTCTCACGGTAGTCAGCCTAGGAGGCTTCTCCGCCCCAGGATTTTTGTAGTATTTCCCTTTCCCCCTTTCTTTTTTATTCAAAAAATTTTTTTCCCCGATGGACAGGGTTGTAGGGTTGTTGTGGAAGATTTTCCAAACTCCTTGAAGTTCTTGAACCAAGGGTTCCCCTTTGGGGTCTTTACCTTGCCAAAAAAGTTTCCCATACAGGGGCCCAAACCCGCCTTCTAAATGTGGGTCTGCAGGCCCGGTTTGAACACCTTCCCTGTCAAGCTGTTGCTCCAGAAGTTGGCAAATCCCCGTTTTCTCCTGTTGTGGCCGTTGGGGTAAAAAACAAGGGCAGTGATCACTCCAGTAAGCCCCCAGCCCCCAGCAAATCCAGGGGTTCCTCTGCCTGAGCCGTTTCCCTTTTTAGCGTCTATCAAATGGGACTCCCCGTAGCTTGCCCTTTAGGGTATGCCCGGTGGTCCCGAGACAACACAAAACCGAGTCTCTGACGTGGGCCCCGGATCACTTCCCAGGACATCTCTCAGCATCCCTTTCCAAACCCATGGAGAGCAGCATAAATTGGGGGTCCTTTGCTAAATGCGCCCCTGTACTCCTGGCGAGTGGTACCCTTTTCAGCCTCCTGTTCCGTCTCGTTGTTTTAGGGTTTGGGTGACAAACTTGTTTCCCGGTCAGCCCCCCAGCCTTTAAAGTACCCAAAACTAAAAACTGTCACTTGATTTCAGACAATCCCAACGATCAGCCGGTAAATGCAGATGTCAAAAACCCCCTCCCAAAGGGAACCCCCCGGGAAATGTGAGAGCAAAAGTGTCTTGGTGATGTGAAAATTCCCGGAAAGAGGGTTTTTGGTAAAACCATGTCCCCTGCATTCCCCTTTACTGTCGGTTGGGTCAAACCCAGGGAGACACATCAGCAGGGGAGTCCCCTTTGCTGTGTGGGAGCTGAAAAATTTTAAAAAAATTTGTGACCAAAAATTCCCTATCTTGTTCCCCTCTCTGCTGAGTCTTTCAGCCCTTCTCCCGCTTTCTGGGACCGTGACTCAAAAATTTTTGTCATGACCAGACAGTGGGGGCCCTTTTCTCTGTCTTTTGATCCCGGTTTGAACCTGGGTGCCCTTTTCCCCTTTTTCTCCCTTTAAGCATCGGTTTTTTCTCTATTTCCCGGATTTCATCTGAAGCTCCTTGCGAAAAGGCTATTTAATTCCAGGACCAAAAGGGACTCCTTTTCCCCCCCAGGGTCACTGTTTTTTACCTTTTTTCCTTTCTAGATCCTGGCTTTTGGGGGGGGGGGGAAAATGTCATGAAAAAACTGCGCTGCCTTGGGCTTGGTCATGGCTTGACCTAGCCAAACTGCCAGAAAGGGGAAAGATAGCCTTTCCCCTGTTTTTTATTTGGGGAGGTTTGGTCTTGAGGGTTGGATTTCCCGTATTTTCCCGGCAAAAATTGGAGATGAAGGAAGTAATGGAAAGGGGCCCGTCTTTTTGGGGGGTTTAAAGGGACCACCCGGGTGCTGGATGAGGGGGAGCCGATCAGGAAGGTTTCTGTCACAGATCTAGTAGAGGGGCGGCGTGACGTTTGTCCCCCTGGGCTAAAGGGGGAGGTTTGAGATGTCAATTTTGGGGTCCCCGGCTCCCCTTTCTTACTGCCATAGTGGGGTTTTCTTGTGAAATATCCCCGGGGTTTGTTAGCGGGTTTTAAGAAACGCAAAAAACATAAAACCCTTAAAATGTCATGCTAAAACTATTTTTGGAAAATTTTTTTAGGGAAAGAAATAATTTAATTTTGTTTAATTTTTTTTTAAAAAATTTTTCTGTAAAAAATCAATTAATATTTCCCTATATGTTTATGCATTTTGATGTTTTAGTCCCGCCCTCAAATTTCTTGCTTTAACCGGGTTATGCCCCTTTATTTTTTGGGAAAAAAAAGGCGAAACCCAAAAATCAAAAGCTCCGAAAAAAAGGGTTTTTAAAAAGGGGTTTTAAAAGAAAATTCATGCTTCCTGAGGAAATTTAAAATTTTGGCCCTTTTAAAGGGTTTTATTTTCAACTTTTCCAGGCAAAAAGCATTGGAAACCGTGCGGAGGGGTTAAAAATAGGAAAAAATTGTTTTCTGAACATGTCTAATCTTTCTTTGTATGAGAGAGGCTTATATCATCATTATCTGGCTCTCTTTCTGGCACAAGGCAGCCAATGTTATGATGACTCAGCAGTAAACTCCCGCCCGCATCATGTGCTGCGGGAAGTAATGCGCGCATTGTAATGCCTAGTGTGGACACACACCCGTTCTGCATCACTTCCCGCATCACGTAATGCGCATCGTGATGCGCAACGTAATGCCTAGTGTGGACGCACCTTTAGTAAGACATGCACAGGAGATGAAATGCAGTCTATTCAGTGAAAGGAAGCAAGATTCAGTAGCTTCATCATTTTTTGCCCTGGTCAACAGCTTGCAATATCCAGCAGTCTTGTAGTCATAACTATACAGGCATAGACGTGTATTGCTTTAAAACAGATGGCCAATTGAACAAAAAGTATTTATTGGATCAAAGTAAAAACAGTATTTTGTTGACATGGACCTACTATAGTGGCTGTACAGTAAGTTAGTTAATAAGTTAATAAGTTAGATTCATGCATCTCGTGGCAAGTAACCTTTTTTCTATCCGTTATTGTGAAACCAAAGAACAAAACTTACTGGTCTCTCTTATTGCAGGTTTCCCTGCCTGCCTGCCTGCCTGTGCCTGCCTGCCTGCCTGCCTGCCTGCCTGTGCCTGCCTGCTTGCCTGCCTGCCTGCCTGCCTGCCTGCCTGTGCCTGCCTGCCTGCCTGCCTGCCTGCCTGTGCCTGCCTGTGCCTGCCTGCCTGTGCCTGCCTGCCTGCCTGCCTGCCTGCCTGTGCCTGCCTGCCTGCCTGCCTGCCTGCCTGCCTGCCTGCCTGCCTGCCTGCCTGCCTGCCTGCCTGCCTGCCTGCCTGCCTGCCTGCCTGCCTGCCTGCCTGTGCCTGCACGTCTGTCTTCCCTGTTTATCTACGCCAATGACATCCTGCCTACAAAGACCCATGTCAGAACACTACAAAAAGGTTAGATTATTTCATCTTTTACATGTGTGGCTATAGTGCGTGTAGGCAGTGAGGTCCAGGCTGTGATGGTGGGCCCTGGAGGCTCACTTGAGGGCTGTGATGGTTGGCCCTCGCCCGTGGTGGCGCAGGCAGGACTGGACTGTTACAGTAAACCCTCCATAAACCCAACTTCGTTAAACTGAACCTTGAAACAAGCCTCTGATATACCAAACTCCAGTTGGGCCTATGCGGCGATTGGTGGGCCGACCGAACATGTTGGCCGGCCCGTGTGTCTCACTCTTCCCTTGGCCCTCATTGTAGTGACCTAGTTGTGTGTTACTGTGTGGGGACTGCCTTGTACTAGTAAGTGTACTAGTAACACTGGTAGAAATACCTTGTACAAAATTATCTACAGTACTGTACACTAAAAGCCTTATAACTCGGCACTGTATAACTCGGCATTGAATAACTCGGCAAGGCAAAGACAGTCACCAAAAAATGTTGTATCCCGAGTTATTACTTTTTTGTTGTTTATTTTATTATTATTTTATTTTTTATATACATCTATGCCTATAGCGCCTGTAGGCAGTGAGCTCCAGGGCTGTGGTGGTTGGCCCTCGCCCGTGGTGGCGCAGGCAGGATTGTTATAGTGACGCCTGTGATTGGAGGCTCATGCCGCCCCCTGTGTCCTCCCAGGCACTCACAGTCGAAGGTAGAGTTAATGGACAGGGCGTGTGGGTGTTCTTAGGCCACTCCACGGTGCAGAAATATTTTAAGTGGATTTATGGGTCTCACTCGGGACCGAACTCGGGTCTTTGAGAACGCCACTCGGTGACGCTAACCACTGCTACCGCCTCCCCTAAGGTCTCTGCATCTCATGGTTTTTACTCGCATATCATGCCCTCACAACCTCTTGTGTGAACATAGCCATGTGAACATAGCCTGGCACTACGCGCGCTCTATGGGATACCAGCACCTTGCATGGCAATAAATAAGTCTAGCCATTACACTCATTAATGGATCATAAATGCTCTGCCTGGCTGCCTGGGCCTCTAGCCTCACGCACTCACATCATCACACGCTACCTAACCCTAAAAAACCCTTGGGTTGAAAAAAAAGAAAGTTAAAAGTAAAAAAAAAAAAAGAGAAAAAAAAGGCGGCGGTCCAAATAATGTGGAAGTCTGAATAATGAGTGTCCGGATACGAGAGGGTTTACTCTATTTTTCATTTCCGGAAACCCCTTCATTTTTTTGTAGAGATATTTCTAATTTCCAGAAAGCCGTAAACAAAAAGTTGGAGATATTTTTCATTTCCTGAAACCCGTCAATTATTTTTGTGGAAATATTTTTCATATCCGGAAACTCGTTAATACATTTTTTTGTAGATATTTTTAATTTCCAGAAAGCCGTAAAAAAAAATTTGGAGATACTTTTCATTTTGGGAAACCCGTCAATTTTTGTTGTGGAAATATTTTTCATTTTGGGCAAGCCGTTTTCTTTATATTTTTTATACATGTTCCGTTAAATATTTTATTTTTCTTTGTTTTACACGAGATCCTGAAGAGTATTTCAGGTAGGCAAAAAGCTAAGGTCAATAGCCCTCAGAACAGCACAGTCTGTGAGCACATGACCTCTCACTGCAGACCCTCTCGGTGCATCACAAAGTACAGAGGTTTTTCACAGTTTCCTTTCATGACTGAGCTCTCTGACGCCTCATTGACTTCCATTATAATAGTGAGAGTGTCAAAACGTGCTGCTAGGCCTCCAGGCCAGGGCTTCCCAAACATTTTCAAGTGCGACCCCATCTGGTGGTGTTGCCTAGCCAGTGCGACCCCAAGTCATTTAGGATTCAAGGTGAACAAATATATATAATATATATATATATATATATATATATATATATATATATATATATATATATATATATATATATAATATATATATATATATATAATATATATATATATATATATATATTGATTTTTCAGGGTGGCAAAGACACTGGTCATTCTTGGGGTTCTTTTATGTGCGTGCAAAGTTTGGCCAAGGTGTGGTGCCTGAATCTTCGTAAGGTTGTTGCTGACACCTTTTGTATTGAATGAAATTAATTGGTTAGGATTTTACATTGATTACAACTGAATTGAGAATTGAAACTTGTCTTATGACTTCACTAGTTAATTATAGTACGAACACTTCTCGCTGCGGAGAGTACTGAAATGGGAATGAACTTAAGGGAAAGGGGTAGGGGTAGGAGTTAAGGAGTGAGGGGAAATGCTGCCACCAGCTCAGGCAAGTAGTTCTATGGTTTTACTTCCTGGGCACGTTTGAATAGATATATATTAGATTTATCTTGGTAGTCGTGGTTGATACTTAGAATTACACCGAGTAAGGCTGACTCTTTTGGAAGTGTGGGGAATTACTGTCCTAACACAGAATACTCACCTGAGGTTTCTACTAAATGACACAAGAACTATATTTGAAACATCATCCTATTTATTCATCCTGAAGTATTATGTCTCTTGTTTGAGATCTCAGACACACATATAAGCCCTAATCCAACACCAGAAAGCTCTCCACCCTGACTCAGGAAAGCTCTCCAATCTGATACAGGAAAACTTTACACTCTGATACAGGAAAACTCTACATTCTGATACAGGAAAGCTCTCCCCATCTGAAAAAGGGAAGGCTCTCCCCATCTGAAAAAGGGAAAAGCTCTTATGGCATAGCCTTTCCCTCACGAATCCTTTTAAATGAATTATCATTCACTTATTAACATCCGGGGGAATACAAGTTTACGGGAAATAAAAGGGGGGGGAATATAAAGTAAGAAGTTGTTTGCGTTTCACTTAAAAAACCATGTGAGGGGTTTTTTTTGTCAGACTAGCGTCCGCTAGTCTGGAGGGGATGGAGGAGAGACTCGCGTTAATAACATTTATAAGGACGGGCCCAGGCCTCCTAGCGTTAATGAAAAGCTACCAACTCTACCATATTTATTAAAATATGATAGATAAAATATAACAAGGGGGGGGGGGGGAATAGGGCGAGGTACCGAGGGTCTTACCTGGAAGGGATGGGGGGGAAGATGGCGCCCCTCGGGTGACTAGGGCGGGGTTTTGGCTTAGGGGTTTGGAAAAAGGGGAATGTTCGGATCTGAACCGGCCTCTCCTAAAGGGGATTACAGCCATAATGACAATTAACAAATGAAACAATATATTTAAAATGACTCCCTTTTAAATCCTTCTTTAATTTTGATTAAAAATTTAATTTTTTTTACACTAATCCCCCGGGAAAGATGTCCTCCCCCGTCGGGGAAAGCCTTTCGAAACTTTTTAAGCACGAGGTATGAGAGATTGAAAAATTTGGTGACCCCCAAAATTTGCGAAGACCACGAAAAACCTCCTCAGTATAAAATTTGATCTTACACTATGGTACTATTTTGAATGCATTAAAAATCTAAGAGTGTTCCTTGATCTATAGGAGGGTGAGGAAGGATAAAATTGTGAATCTACTATTTATCAATGATCGCGAAAAAATGTCCCACGAATTTTGATCGTACTCGGAGTGTATGGGGGGAGGAAGGGGGAAAGGGAAGGGAAAGATAGAAGTGATAGATGGAAAGAAAAAAGAAAAATTACACGAAAACAAAAAGATTAAATTTTTGCTTACGGACATAACCGGGGGAAAATTGTATGATGGGAATTTCCCCACCCTATCTCTTCCGAATAAGGGCTTTACGCACGTTATTCCCCGGGAAAAAAATTAAAATTTCTTCAATATAAAAACTATACGGGTCTTTTGTCTCCTTTTTAAACTGTGTCAAGAGGGGGTTTGGGTGTATGGGGAAAATTTAAAATGAATTTAAGGGAATTTTTTTATTCTTTGAAAACGGGTGCGCTTGTTTTAGATTACACAATATTCAATAAAAGGGAAAATTCCCTAAACCTTGACCTGGGTAAACGGGTCGTCAAATCTGACTCTACCCGTTTTCCCGGCGGGGGGGTTTCCCGGGGCGCACCCCCGGGCTCCCCTCGGTTAGAAAGGAGCCGACGAGTCCTAAAATATCCCCACACCGCAAGCGGGTTTTACTGTAAAGTAGTAAGTACCTACTATCTGAATTAAAATACTCCTCCCATAACCGGGCTGAGCCCGAAAAAAACCAGACACCCCGTTTCTAGAAATGAGAAATCTCCTGCCCAAAATTTTTTTCATCTATTGCCCTACACCCCCCTTGACTCGAATTTACTTTTTACATTTTCGCAAAATCTTCACCTGAATACCCCGGAAGGGGGGTTTTGACTGAAACTTAAATTTAAATACCTTAAAGACTCACCAAAACCAGTCTGATCGTTAATGAAATTCAATGAGAACGGACCCAAATAAAACCCCTTTTACCTGAATATTAAAAACATATGCCCTAAATTTGTTTTAAATCCTGGTAAAAGTTTAATTTTTAACACTTTTCGTTTTGTTTCCCCCCAAAACGAGTAAAAACCGGGTGACGCTACAACTACCCTAACAGGGGGCTGGGTATTCCCTTTAAAGTTCTAAAAAAAATTATAAATTTTCATGTTCAAAATAATTTTTCCCTCTTTTTCTAACATTTAATAATGTTTAAAACAAACCTGCACTAAACACCCCTCGTTTACTTTGGGAGGTCTCCGTAGGGGGGGGTTTTTGAAGCTTGAGAGGCGGAAGCAATTTCGTCGAGCCCTTTGCTATCGACGCAGCAAACGTCCTGGGTCTTTGGCCAAGGGTGATGGATAGTATGGCGCTATTGGCTCGCCCATGGGGTCGGATACCTTAGCGATGGGAAAAACCGAAAGGTAACCTTTTCTTGTCTGGGAACCCTCTAATCTTGGAAACCAAGGTCTGTCCCTGCCTGACCCTGTGCCCAACACCCTCTCCCCCGTAGCTTTTGGGTCACCGTGTTGCTCTGCTGGTTGTTGTAGGACACTCGGCGGGGGACAGGCAGTTCGACGCCCCTTATACCCTGCACGGCTTATGTACAGGTTCTTGGCGCCCGTGTTGTCACGCAGTCATGCGGTGAGGGAGGCCAGGGGGAAACCGGACTTCCCTCCCGCGAGGCTTCACGTTTCCCCTCTTTGCCTGGGTGGGTTTCGAGGGGTGTGGGGGCGTGGCGGCTAAGTGGCGTCTGACGGCAGGGAAAGGCGGGTACGGCGGTGAAACGCGGCATCGGGGGCGACGTGGCGGCAGGCGCGCGCTGGTGTGGCGGCTGTAGCGGTGAAGGGGGCTAGCTGAGGCGGGTGGCGGCAGGGGGGGCCCTACGGCCCGGGGAGATGGTGTGGGTGGCTGCGGCTAGCGGGAGGCTGCGGTGGTCAGCTGGCTTTGGTGGCTTGCTTTCTTACAGCTCACGCCACATGGGCATTTATGGTGTAGGGTGTTTTTGGGTTTTTTAGGGGGGAAAAATCTAATGCCTACTATAAAGATCGATTCTGTATGAAAATTTACCGAAAAATTTTACTTATCTTGCTATTTTCCCAGGTGAGATTTGTTGCTTTATTTTAGGAAATAAAATACCACCGCTTTAGTCACCCGTGTTTGCCTGGGTTTTTGTTTTTGTTAAAACTTATCGTTCTTATACCCATACTAAAAAAAATCCCACCGGCCCCAGTGTGGTGCCTGAATCTTGTAAAGGGTTTTTGCTGCACCTTTTGTATTTAATGAAATTAATTGGTTAGGATTTTACTTGATTCATGAAATTGAGAATTGAAACTTGTCTTATGACTTCACTAGTTAATTATATACAAAAACCCTTTTCCTGCGGGGAGTACTGAAATGGAATAACTTTAAAGGGGAAAAGGGGGAGGGGGAGGGGTTAAGATTGGGGGAAATGCGCCCCCAGCTCAGGAAAATAGTTCTTGGTTTTACTTCCTGGGCACGTTGAAAGAATATATTAATTTATCTTGGTAGTGTGGTTGATACTTATATTACACCCGGGGGGGAAAGGGTACTCTTTTTTAAGTGTGGGGAATTCGTCCCAAACAGAATAAACACCTGAGGTTTCTACTAAAGACACAAAATATTTTGAAACATCATCCTATTTTTTCATCCTGAAGTATTTGTCCTTTTTGGATCTCAGAACACATATAAGCTCTAATCCAACACCAGAAAGCTCCCACCCGGACACAGGAAAGCTTCCCAAACTGAACAAAACCTTTACACTCTGATAAGGAAAACCACTTCTGATACAGGAAAACTCTCCCCATCTGAAAAGGAAGGGTTCCCCCTCTGATAAGGAAAGCTCTTATGACATAACCTTCCTCATGAAACCCCATTTAAGAATTTTCATTTATTATGAAACTACCGCTGAATCTTTTTTATCATGGAAAATATAAGGGGGGAATATAAGAGTAAAAATGTTGTTTGGTTTCACTTAAAAAACCCTGGACGGGTTTTTTTGTCAACTGAGACTCCGTCGAGTCTGGAGAGGGGTGGGGGGAGAGACTCGCGTTAATAAACTTAAAGGAAGGGGGCCTCCTATGCGTTAATGAAAAGCTAACCAACTCTACCTTATTTATATAAAAAAAAAAAAAAACAAGGGAAAAATAAGGGGAGATTTTACCGGAGGGGATGGAGGGGGAACCGGGGCCCTCGGGGGGATAGGGGAGGTTTAGCTAGTGGCGGGAAAAGGGGAATGTTTGGGTTCTATGAACCTGGCCTCTCCGAAGGGATTTTCAGACCCTGAATGATAATTAACTAAAGAAAACCAGAACTTAAAATGACTGCTATAATACAGTTCTTTAACTTTTATATAAAAAAATTTAATTTTTTACACTAATCCCAGGGAAAATGTCCTCCCCCTTTGGGGGGCCCTTTGAACACTTTTAGAGGGGGACGAGGGAGATGAGATGTGGTAAGAAATTTGGTCGACTCTCAAATTTTGCGAAGACCCGACTAACCCCCCATTTTTGAAATTGATCTTACACTATGGGACTATTTTTAAAGCATTTTAAAAATCTAAGATGTCCTTGTCTATAGGAGGGTGGGAAGGTGAAAAAATTTTGAATCTACAGTATCAAAGATCGCGAATAATGCCCACGAAATTTTTACTCGTACTCGGGTGTATGGGGGGGGAATGAGGGAAGGAAGGAAATAGAAGTGATAGTGGAAAGAAAAAAGAAAATTACACGAGAAACGAAAAATTGAATTGCTTACGGACCTAACCCGGGAATTGTATATAGGAATTCCCACCCATCTCTTCCGAATAACGGGCATTACAAGGGGACTTGGATATCGGCTAGAAGGTTTACATAGTTAAAAAACTAAAAAATTTCTAAAAAACAAACATCAAACATTTTAAACAATAAAATAATCCATATTACTAAAACTAAAAACATAAATTTACCTTTAAAAAACCTTTGGGGTGTTGGGTGTCCAGCTGGCAAGGACTGAAAAGAAAATGATGTTACAGGTAGCATTTGGGGGCCTATGGCGATGGGAACGAGAGTGTGCGTGGAAACAGTGTGATGTACATTTGAGTCCTGTGTCATTGTTATGAGGTGCCTTGCTTATTAAGATCAGGGGACAAGTGTTTTGATGTGCAGGCATTCAAATCTTTAGTGTCACTAGAGAATTTTTTTGATGTTTGATATTTGAATAATTTTGTCGTATCGACGCGGGCTGAGATGGATCTCCGCTGTAACCAGACAGCTCTCTCACAAACAAACCCCTAGAGAGCGTCTGCTAGGGGCTTATAGTGTTGGGGGAAGCCAGCCCCCCGGGAGGCGGGTTAAAAACCCCCGGGCTAACACCCGGTACCCAATCACTACTGGGTGGACCAGGGGCTGGGGTTTTTTTTTTAAGGAAACAGCCCAACGGTTTCCGCTCCGCAGGGGACGAACCCGGGACTTCCTCGGTTGTGAATCGAGCGTGCTTCCCCTACACCACGGAGTACCCCGCCAGTACAGGCTTGTTGGCCTTCATAAGATTAAAAAAATCATACATCAATACAGAGCAAAAACACTAGCCATTTCTTCGGTTCTTGATGTGCTTCTTCGGGTTCTTTATATATATTAATCTATCTATAATAATATAAGCGAAAGGGGTGTCTGTCTGTCTGTCGCCTGTCTGTCTGTGTGTGTGTGTGTGTGGTGTGTGTTTGTGGTATAGGTTCCGCCCCCCGTGGCGCAAACACCTCATATGACACATTTTTGGAATCAGGTTGACCAGGGAAGGTCAAAGCCCACTTATGAGATGATCCGATCACTTTAAAAAAAAAAAAATTTTAGCAGCCTATTAGCGAGAATTGTGAAAACAAAAGTGGGTTGCGAGAATTGAGGAAGCCTTGATGTAGGGTGTGATGGGTAATGGTGAGTGAAATGGGGGGTTTGGGGGTTATGGGTATATGGTGTGGGGTGATGTGGTGAGTGAATGGGTGGGGGGTGTGATGGGTTGGGGGTGGACGGGTGATGGGTG
>JACEEZ010010359.1:10000-22500 GCA_016584305.1 Chionoecetes opilio | reverse complement strand
GGCCGGATCGACGTTGAGGAAATCGTGACCGGCCCCGAGGGCGGTGACGAAGCCGACAGAGTTGGTCGTCGCAAACGACGCCAGGGAGCGCTGCTCCACTGCGTCGAGGGCGACGTCGGCGCGGCGAGGCGGGTTCTTCTCCCCCAGCCGCTGCTGCATGGCGCTGACGATGGCCCGCTTCTCCTCGACCACCGTCGCCTCGTCGAAGAGGGAGAGGCCGACGAGCTCCTCGGGACGTACCACATGTGCCGGGCCATCACCTTGCCCGATGCCCGCCCGATCTCCTTGTCGCGATAGGCGGCGAGGGCTTTGAGGAGGGCGAGGTCCGTTGCCGGGGCCGAGGTCGAGCAGTGGGCGGACATCCACGGTTCCACGTACATTGGGGACGATAAACGTCGTGAACCGGATCAGCTCCCTCTTCTCGTGCTTGGTTGAGCGCAAACTCCTCGCGGAAGAGGGTGATCTTGAGAGTGTAGATCACCTTTGCCATCCATCGAGCACGGTGGTAGGCGCCCGGCTTCCGGATGTTTCGCCTCAACCTCACCGCCCAACACGATGATGGTGAGCTGCACCATCTCGCGGTAGTCGTCGCGCGGCTGCTTCTCCTTCAGCAACGCGTGGCAGGTGGCGATGATCTTGTCGGCGCCGTCGACGGGGTCGTCGAGCGGTTTGGACGACGCCTGGTTCGCGAGCGGCCACCACTTCACAAACCGCTTGAACAGCTGGATCTCGGGGCCGGAAGACGGGCCGAAGCAGACGGTGAATGCTGCGCCCACCACTAGCTCGAGCACGTGGTGCCGGCAAGCGAAGTGGAGCAGATTCCGTTTGACGTGCTTCATTATGTGGACGCACGCGCCCTCCTTGAGTCCGGTATTGCTGACTGTTGTGTCGAAGCACATGCCGATGATGTTGTCGACGAGGTCCCACTCCTTCGCAGCGTCGTAGACCGCCTGCCCGGTCAGCACGCCCGTCCCCGCCGCGAGTTTCGGCACCATCAACAGCTTCTGGATGCCGTCACCGGACACCAGGATGGGCAATCGCTCCGCGATTCCCTCACCGGCCATCCCCTCGACAAGTTTTCCGTCCCAGTGTATGATGAGCGGCACCGCCGGCACATTCACGGTCATCTCCGCCTTGATCTCCTTAGCCATCTTCTCCCGCGCGCTCCTCCGGTGGCGCCGCAGGGTTTGCTGCGAGCGGGAGTGGCGTCGGCGCCGTGGACAGCGGTGAAAAGATGAACTGCGGTGCGGTCCGAGATCCTTGTGCGGTCCAACGCAGCGGCGACAGCCGGCGTCATGCTCGGCGTGCGGCGACGCTTGGGGGAACAGGCCGATTGAGCGGATATTCCTGCGCTCGGAACGAAGTCCGCGTCCCGTCCGTCGTCACCACCGTTCTCTTCTTCGTCGCCTGCACCCAAGCCCGATGAGCTGCGCGTGGCAGTCGTGGCACGCTCCGGTGAGCTCGACCGCTTTAGCACGCCGCGCTCCAGACGCCGTCGCTCTCTGTCGGCCAAGGATTGGTCGACTCCTTGCATGATGCCACGGGGTCCATCCGGGCAGCGCTGGCCCAGCAGGAACTGCCGATCCTCGTCCACCGTGATGAGGTCGAAGGCGTCCGCGTGCCCGATGTCGAAAAGCGTCATCAGCGCCAGTGAGAAACTCCGGCGATTCTCGACGTCAACTGAAAGAGATTAGCTCGTCTGTAGGTGATCGTTTTAAACAATTTATTACCACAACCTAAATAAAGTTTTCCTAACCTAACTTAGTTCCCTTTATTAGAGTACATAAAAACAAAAACAAAATATATTATAATTTGGTGACGATAAAAGTTACGTAAGTGAAAGGTTTAGGGCAGTGACTTATTGGAAATAACATTTACATCAAAGTTAATATAGAATTTATAGTACAATTAATATAACGCCAATACACACACCATATACATTCGGATGAAAATCTATAAATTTCTGTGCAATGCAAAAAAAAAAAAATTAAAAAATTACTAATAACTGGAAGACATACTTATATTACCAACTCCGTCGTATCTACATAGAAGTTAAAGTTTTAAGTTTACGTATAGGTCGGACGGACGGACTAGCGGCCCCCAGTCCATTGTGGATGAGGTAAATTAGTAATTGTTTATGAGGTGAAATTTCAGTTGTTTTTTGAATGAAGGTAATGACTCGCAGCTTCTGATAATTTCAGGTATACTATTCCAGAGTATCGTTTTGGGCAACATCCAGCCTAGCCAGCGCCCAGCATGGCAGACAGGTCACGGTTTTAAAAGTCATGGCAATTAGGGCAAAATAATATATTATATTAGGGTATTCTGCGAACTAATTCAATTAGTTCAACTGTTGATTTGTCTTACCTTCAGCGCTCCGCTTCTTGGACCGATCCAAGTTCTGCCATGATGCGTACAGCCGGAGGATCCTCTCCACACAGCGGCTCTTCTTCTGCGTGGGGATCCGTGCTTTCTCCCACACCACCGCCACCTCCGCGGTGACGAGGGAAGCCGCTTCTTTCACCGACTTCCGCTGCACACGGACGAAGTGGAAGAAGCGCCGTAGCACTTGCCCGTTCTTTGGGGGAAACTGTTTCCCCCAGCAGGGGTTCGGTTTGGGCTGCCCAAGAAGCCACACTTCGGTGGCTGAGCGTGAACGTGCTGCAGTTGCAGCGGCCATCCCGAACGCAGGCACAACAACGACTAACGCGGCGCCACAAGTTGGGAGGCGGAGCGTCACACACCCTCACACCACAAGCGCTGAAGGGTAACTGGGCCACTGGCCAGTTGTGGTAGGCAGTGTCAGTCCAGCTCTGTATGACTAATGCAGTCCTTGCTTAAATCACTTTTAATTGCACTGTAAAGATGAAAAAGCATTAACACAAACACAATTATGAGTAGAAGGTACTAAATTTTGATTCCCTAATCCCTATCTCAGTTCACCTATTTTTCCCAAAATTTGGTTAAATAGTTAAAACTTTGGCCGCACTGCGGGACGGGACAATATCATCCGATCGGAATGAAATTTTGCACTGAACCTTGTGCCATAGTATCGACAAGAATTCCGACCCGGCCCGACGAATCCGACAAACTTTTTTTTTACCCTGTAAATGTGGACCACCCTAATATATATATATATATATATATATATATATAATATATATATATATATATATATATATATATATATATATATATATATATATATATAGTGAGGAAGAATTAAGAGTGACGTTTTTCTAGGTGTGTATTTCAGTCACTACAAATAGGGATATATATTACATAACAAAAGCGTGTAAAAGTAAACACTGTCAACAACAATGTTACAACTCTCTTGTTTACTATGTGACATGTTTATAAGCATCCTTTACTTTCTATAGCTGGTGTGTTATTACCTACACCAGCAACACAACAATGGCCTAAGCTACAGTGGTGACATCTTAAGAACGTTTAAGCGTGTATGCATCATCATGTAATTAATGTTCTCTACAAGGTACATAAGTCATATTTCATAGGGGACTTGTGTGCATTATCTTGTAATACATTTTATATTGACTGCAGGTGTCATTATTTTATGAATTTGATAAAACAACGTCTATCATATCAATCAGTAATGGATTGCAATGCTATCATATTATATCTGAAATGCCATAACAGTGACGTGTTCCATAATGATCAGCCATGCGTACATTATGATGTGATTAATTTGTTTTTTGCCTGGGGGTATAATTATGTGGTGGAGGAACACAGCAGGCAATTTTCTAAATTGATGTTTGAAATACAGTTACGGTAATAATTTTTTACAAATACCCTTGTTGAGAAAGCTGCTTGGCAGATATAAGTGGTTCCAAATTGTACCATAACTTTGATAGCTTTATTTTTAACAGCTGAATGTGTCTCTGAGAAAGTAATCCAAAACTTTGCTATAGCATTATAGATGTCAAAATTTACTCTTGCCCCGTTGTCAGCCTGTCATTCTGCCATGGCTAGTGCAAAGGAGACACACTGATTTGCATCTGTCCTGAACGGAAAGTGAACACAATCAAACGACTCCGTAAGCCAATCAGGGAATCTGTCATGGAGATTTGGTGGCAGTTTTTGCCTATATTCCAGTAAATGGGGTCTGTGTTTATACAACAATCATTGACGGAATTCCTGTGGGGACCCAAACCGGANAGCTAACAGAGATTCAACGTGACAGAGGGTGATTGTTAGGTGTCTTTGGTACGTGACCACTCCTCCTCCTCCTCCCTCCTCCTCTCCTCCCTCTCCCCTGAAAAACAAGCTTATATAAGAGATTAATGTTCTTGTGTGACTGTGTCTCTCTCTGTGTGGAGGTGCCAGAATGATGTCCTATAGTGCCTGACTGTGCTATGGAGTCTATTATGTATTTCATCAACCTGACCAGCACTATTTCTAGGACACTGAGACACAGGGACTTACAGGATAACAATAGTGCACAGTCAATAGCAGGAAAAGCATGGTGTATTACATGTGCAAAGATTATATAGTGCACCATCTTTGCATTCAGACTGTTTGACAATTATTATGTATTGACGTTTTTTATATTTAGAATTATATTTATATCTATAATTTAATGTATATTACGTAATTACGTTCATATATATACTTTTTTTTTTCTGTCTCTCATAAAGGAAATATTTGTCTTAATGGTTACAAGGAAGACATGGACAGTGCCACATTTTGCCAATTGATCAATAATTATGTAGTACTATATTTATGTATATTATAGTATTGTATTTGATATTCTATTGCTATCAACCTTATTAATCCTTTCCTTATTATTATTATTGCTATTACTTTTATTTCCCTGATTTATTCCACCAAGGTGAAAACAGTAGTAGTCATTTAGATATTATATTCAGGTTTTTTTAATTTGACTGTTTATTTATAGCTCTATTATGTTTATTGCAGCAAGGCGAGAACCTGTGCATCACTGGGTACAGGGAGGAGATCTTAGCCCTGAAGACCAAGGTGGCTGAGGTGAAGGGCGGGGAGAGGCAGCCCAAGGCCAGTCAATGCCAGCTGTCCCAGATGGAGCAACGCATCGCACAGCTCACCCAGGAACTAGAGGTTAGTATATAACAATGAACTAGATACAAGAAGTATGAAAAGAAAATGAACTAGATTGAAAAGGGGAAAAACAATGACCTAAATAGCCATGAAGTATTGTAGATTGTGGGAAAGTATTGTGGATACTCTCGGAGATGGAGCAACGCGTTGTGCAGCTCACCACAGAACTAGAGTTGGGGGAAAACGAATGAACTTGATAAAGCCATGAAGTATTATAATGCATGAGTTGTGTGTGCTTTTCAAATAGCGTAAAACCTACCTTGAACTTACCTTAATTGTCGTCAATTATTATATATTAGATATTAGCTTACACTTAATCATTGTCAATCTAGGCTAGGTTTATGTATAAGTGCTATTGCTATTGATATTATTATTGATTGAAATTAACAGTGGTACATGATGAGCTAAATTGTAGACTGAATTCCTTAGACTCTAGCCATAACAAAGACTGGATAGATCATTGATATCTTAGCCTGTGTAATGATGTTGACAAAATTTAGTTGACAAAAAAAATGAAGGCACATTAAGACTCGCACAGCTCACATTGGAACTTGAGGTTAGTATTAAACAATGACTAAATAGCCATGAAGTATTGTAGATTGTGGGAGAGTGTGGGCAGAAAAACAATGACCTAAATAGCCATGAAGTATTGTAGATTGTGGGAAAGTGTGGGCAGAAAAACAATGACCTAAATAGCCATGAAGTTTGCCTTGAACAGGGGTACTACCTAATGAGCTCAATCAGAGAGTGGCGTAGACTGAAATTCTTAGGCTGTGGCTGTAACAAAGAGCACTGATATCTTACTCTAGAGTATTATTATGCATTAATCTATTCTCAATACCTATTGGTTTGGGAATCCCTCAGGGGGGATTGAACTCTATTCCATACATCTCACACTTGCCAATATCTCTCAATCTTTTACCTCCTCAAGAGAAAGTATATCTATTCAAAAATTGTACTTTAGAAAAAATAGTTGACTAAAAAGAAACTCTATACAAGATTTCGTAATTTATTTTAGGACATCTGATGTGTAATGTTTTATATTTTTTCTTTTTTCAGACGGAGCGCGGAGAGAAGATGGACGTTTTGACCCAGAAGGAGCGAGCGGAGAAAGAGAACCGCGAGTTGACGGAGAAGCCGAACGCCGAGAACGCCACGCTGACCCAGGAACTGTCCCTAGTGCAGAAAGATCAGACCAAGCGGGAGAGTGATAAGATAAGATACTTTGATCCTATCTAGACACTTGGCAAGTACCAACTACAAGGTTATTGACTATACAAAGTGCCACCACGCCAGGACGAACTTGGTGGCCTGGAACAAGTGGGAGAGTGAAGGTGAGCAAACATGTGCTGGGTTAGTTGTTATAGGAGGGAATGGAATGCTTGGGTTAAGATAAGGGCAAGAAAATGCTTGGTTATTTTGAGAGAAAAGGAAATGTCAGGTTATTGTGAGGTGAAAATTAAATGCTTGGTTATGAAATGCGGGAATTTAAAAGGGGAATTGACTGCTGGGTTATCAAAAGAAGGAATTAAATGCTTGGTTATTTAAAGGGATATTTTAAAAAGGGGTTTAGATGCTTGTTTATGATAAGGGAAAAGGAACTGCCTGGTTATCTTAAGCAGGAATTATTCAATGCCTGGTTATCTTAAGCAGGAATTATTCAATGCCTGGTTATCTTAAGCAGGAATTATTCAATGCCTGGTTATCTTAAGCAGGAATTATTCAATGCCTGGTTATCTTAAGCAGGAATTATTCAATGCCTGGTTATCTTAAGCAGGAATTATTCAATGCCTGGTTATCTTAAGCAGGAATTATTCAATGCCTGGTTATCTTAAGCAGGAATTATTCAATGCCTGGTTATCAAAAGGGGAAAAATTAAATGCTTGTTTCTTATAAGGGAAAAGAAAATGCTAGGTTATTTTTAAGGGTTTTTTTTCCTCCATTTTTACCAAGGCGTCCGAGACAGACAGAAAACTAGGTAGCATGTTTCACTGATCTCTTTTTGTCATTCTTTCACATTGTAAACACTACTAAAAGCTTTGTTATAATGACGCTCATTGTAAGGACACTCACATTTTTTTACGTTATCCATTTTCGTTCATTTACTTTCATCAGAATGATTACGACGAAAGTCTGGACAGCCCATAGTTTTTTCATGTGCTACACAATTCTTGTCTTATCTATAATGATGATGATTTTAATGACACTCAGATTCATTATTCAATCTATTTTTAGACATTTCCTTTTATCAGATTTTTTACGTTAACTATTTTCATACATTTTTTCTTTCGTTTTTATTCCTACGGCAGAAGTTTGAAGTTTTTTTAATTTGATCTATTTACGTACATTTTCTTTAGTCAGAGTTGGTGCCTGGTAAGTTATAGGCTGAGAAGCAGCAGCTGGTCCTTGAGAACACTGAGGAGAAGTCCGGCTACCAGAGACTGCTCAAGGAGGTCAACCGTCTGCAGCAGAACAGCCAACACTTGGAGGAACAACTCAACAACTACAAGGGGGACAACAACTGTCTGCAGCAGAACAGCCAACACTTGGAGGAACAACTCAACAACTACAAGGGGGACAACAACTACAAGGGGGACAACAACTACAAGGGGGACAACAACTACAAGGGGGACAACAACTACAAGGGGGACAACAACTACAAGGGGGACAACAACTACAAATGGGACAACAACTACAAGGGGGACAACAACTACAAGGGGGACAACAACGCCCATAAGGTAAGAATCTCATTTTACGCAACCTCGCTTTACAAAAATTCAGAATTTCTCTTTTTTTAGACCAAAATTCGCTTAACGCACAATAAATTTGAAGTTACGCACAAAATTTCACTACAATTTCAAGAAAGCAATATGAAAATCAGTTGGAACAAAGGATTTATTTAACACTTTTTTTATGATTAATGTTCAATTTTACAGGAACGTAACTGTTGCGTGAAATGAGGTCTGTGTGTACGTGAATGATTCATTTCAACTAAGACCATTTTGCTAGTATACAACCTATGAAAATAACCTTTATGTATGGAGATTGAATTGACTACACTTTAATCAGCGTACGGACAGTAACGTCAGGCAATGTTCATCAAGTTTTAATTAATGTTATGTTTATATCTCTTGCAGTCAGCTTTAAGAAGACGTATCAGAATATTTCACTTTATATAAGGATGATTTTAGCTGTATACAACCCCTGAAAACAGCCTCTATAGATGGAGATTAAATGTATTAGTATACAACCTCTATGAATGGAGATTAAATGGAGTTCACTTTATTTACAATGCTGATATATATTGGAGTCAGTTTTAGGAAGACATTCTTAAATATTTTACTTCCACTAAGATCATTTGATTAGCATGCAGCCTTTATGAACAGAGATTAAATTCAGTACATTTTAATCAGAGAACAGCAAGACCATTGTATTAGTATACAACCCCTGAATTATTAATATTATTTATTAAATTAAATGAAGACGGTAGATTAAATTTGATACACTTTGATCAGCGCACGGCACACAACATTTTTTTTTTGTCTCTGAACATAATTTATTTTCTCTGAACATATTTTTTTCTAATATTTACTTGAGTATTATTAACATTAGTAACCTTACCAGTTTACGTTATATTACCAGGTTACATTAGCAGTTATATTATTACAGCCAGTAACAGTAGTACATTAAATTGAGCCCGTCCATTAAATTGCCTTCTCTTTGCCCAGCGCACGGCCAGCAACGCGAGTCACCCGAGTGGCGTGAGTGAGGCGGCGACCGAGCTCGTGCACGACGCCACCTCAGAGTTGTCGTCCTTCCCGGGCCACGACGTGAGTGTTACGCAAGTTTGAGTTTGTTTGAGAAGTGTAAAGTTTGTACTGCACCTAGATAACCTTGTACTGTGTTACCTAGGTGCAGAATAGGTGCAGTGAACAGGATTTGAGATAACCTTGTGTTGGTACATTTACATGTACTTATTATGTTGGGTATTTGCCACAGCTTTTATCAATAATATCATGAGTGTTCAGTCTTGTCCAGTTTAAGTGTCCAGCGCATTCTAACCATCAATATATCTATTTTATGGGCCCATGGTTAATGTTTGGGTAGGCCTACTATGTGAATAATAACCCTAAATTGAAAGTCATTATGATATGTCAAACTGAAGAGGGAATTATTTTTCTTTTGGTTCTTTGAGTGGCGTCAGGTTTAAACAAATTTATGAAAAGGAAAATATAGTTGCCACACATATGACATATTTTCCACATATATTTTTGTGATCAGTTTTTTTTATCATTTCATTCCTCTATAATGATGAATGCAATCCTTCTTAGTTACTTCATTTAAAGGAATATATTTTATCATTGAATAGAGAGGAAAGTAATGCTCTAACAATTCAATGCTCTAACACGTGGCCTCCGTGGTGCAGTGGCTGGCGTGCCTGGCTACCAATCTGCGGGCCCTGGTTCCATCCCGGGCCAGGGCAAGTCGGCGACCAGCCCACCCAGCTGTTCTTCCTTCCTTTCGGGGTTGATAAATGGGTACCTGGGGTAACCTGGAGAAGGTAACTGTGATAACCCGGGAGTCACACTAGCCCTGTGTCCCGGGGTAACGGGTCCCCACCCACCACAGGCTCTAAGGGCTAATGCCACGGAGATGAGCACCGAGGCCACGCGCAGCTTAGCGTAGGCTCCCATCTTGACCTTGACCTTTATGTCTATCAAGGACTGGATGTCTGTAAGTATAGAGCAAAGAGCGAGGCATTAGAATGCAGAGGTGGGCATTCCGCAATTTTAGTCCGCAATTCCGCAACTTGCGGAATGCGAATTGCGGACCGCCAAAATTTTAAAGCGCAATCGCAATAACTTGCGGAATGGGTAATTCGGTTGTGGAATTGCGCAATTACGGATGCCTGAAAAAAATGCGGAATTGCGGGTCAAAATTTTAAAACGCAATCGCAATAATTGTGACGATCACCACCTTCAAAATGGCAAGTGCCCGCGTGAACATAAGTTCCCACCAAATAGGGTGGAGACGACACTGCCAACTGCCAATGAGCCGTGTTTTTGTGGTCCAAGCACCGTCTTGGATTACCAAGACCACTCCAATAACACTTGCTGAAATGTGTATTATATACTGCTTTGTGATATTGTTTGCAATGTTTTGGACTGATTATTATTTCGGCCCCTACCAAGCTTGTTGTGTTTTTCTCGCAGAAACCAATCCGTTTTCAATTGCGAGAAAAAACGCTCTTGGTACCAAGACCAAGCAAGCATCGTCCAAGCATCGCTAGGTAGTGTTGTAGCTAGTGTAGCACAGTCAGTCACTCAGTCAGTGCTTTCTGGGACTTGGGATTGAGAGCGTGTACGCTCACTACGCTGGCCGTGTGTGTGATTACTGATTGATCCTACATATACTGTTGTTGTGTTAGTGAAGTACTAAGATTGCACAAATTAGACAATAGATACTGGTTACTGGCAGTGGTGAGTGGTTAGTAACCACTAACCAGTGTCTATTGTGGTTAATAAACGGGTTTATTAACTTATATATAGGATAACAATAGGCTTAATAAACGGCGTTTAGTAAATAAACCGCTATTTCTGCTTCTGTCTAATTTGTAATTTCAGTAATTTCAAATTAGTCTTATATTTTGCAGATTGTGCTCCTATAATTAGCATTTAGTAAACGCTAATTACAGGAGCACAATCTGCATAATATAAGACTAATTTGAAATTACTGAAATTACAAATTAGACAGAAGCAAAAATAGCCATTTATTTACTAAACGCCGTTTATTAAGTCTATTTTTGCTTCTGAAAATTAGCAAATTTAACCAGAATGAACAAATTTTTGTGGCCATCTCCGTGGCCTAGGAGTAGGAGTATGAGTGTGGCTACACTGGCTACTGATAGTGTTAGAAGTGGGGATTGTGTCAGAAGTGACTTGGAGGCTGAGGATGATCTCCCCAGCACTCAGCCCCTCAGCCAGAGCACTGAGCGTGAGAGCAGGCAGGGCCAGGCAGGGCCAGGCAGGGCCAGGAAACAGCTGGAGAGAAGCTTCCAGCTAACTTGAGTCACTTGGACAAGTAAGTTATTCCTTATCTACTGAGTATTTAGTAAAATTAATTTGGTCAATTTATAGTTTCACCCAACCAACGATTTTCTGATGCGCCTTATTATATACATAAGGCGCATCAGAAAATTGTTGGTTGGGTGAAACTATAAATTATCCTTTAATTTACTAGTTAAAAGTTAAAACATAAAAACATTGTTATAAAGGCTGTATAAAAGGCCTTATATATCCAGTATATATTTGATTATTTGTGAACAGAGTCATCACAGAGAGCGGCCTGCGCGGCGATTATTTAGTTAACGCTCATTTTTGCAAGGTACTACTGCATTTATCAGAAAACTAAATATATCAATGGCAAGCTAATACAATTCTGCTTCTATTGATATCTTCCATGTAATATGTTGTCCCACAAAGTTTTACATGACGATGCGTTTAAGTGAATTTTAAGTTCATGCCTATTTTTTCAGAGTCTCATAATGGCCTTTATTTAATGTGTTTTACTGTGTTTTATGTGATAATCTTATAGAACAAACATTTCCAAAGATAACAGTCTATCCTTTATACATGTATAACATGATATACTGCGGGGTCATGCCTTGAGAACTTCCCCGGGTCTTGGGTGAACGAAGAGGCCCTGGCGCTAAGATGGCGCCCAGTAGCGTTTAACATAGGGCCTATGAATGGCGGTACCCTCTTTCATATAGATACCCTAGTCACCTAGTGATTACTAGCCAGTAGACTGTGAAGTGTACAAGTAAAGAAAAACACTAAAAGAGACAAAGACATAATTGTGAAGGACAAGTAACAAGTAGAGACAGAAACAATAGCAAAACACAAGTATTAAAAATAAACACTAATTAAAAGTCTAGAGACATTTTTTGTTTTAATTGTAGGTGTTTTGTTTTATTTGTAGGTGTCAAAATTTGTTTGCGGAATTGCGATTGCGAAAAAGCCTATCTGAAAAAAATAGGGGAATTGGGATTGCGGACTGGTGCAGGTTGGAATTGCGGAATAGCGATTGCGGAATTGGAAAAAGAAATTGCGATGCCCACCTGTGTTGATTACATACTGTCATTGTGTTTGCAGGCAAGAGTTCATCAGTATCTTCACTCTTATATCCCCTTCACTGGTAGACTCTGGAACTCTCTCTCTGTTTCTATGTGTCCACCTTCCTGCCACTTCAATCTTTTCAAGAGAGGAGTAACAAGACACCTCCCAAACTAAATTGGCCCACCCCTCTTTTTTATTCTCTTACTGTCTTCTTTATAGGGCCTGGCAACTAAGCGGCCTATTTATTACTGCCAACTAAGCGGACTATTTATAACTCCTTTTGTTTTG
>JACEEZ010010359.1:0-5000 GCA_016584305.1 Chionoecetes opilio | reverse complement strand
GAGAGAGGGGGGCGGGAAACATTAAAAGTGGTAACTCAGCTGTGATGTGAAGGGATATATCATATCAAGTTTAAGATCGCGGGACCGCTTTCCTCCACCAGTGCCCCTTGTAGACCTGTCTGACATCCTCTCCGACTCGTGCATGCGGAAAACCCTTCACGATAAGTAGGGCCGGATTATGACTTTTGGGGCCCCTAGGCTAATTAAATTGTGGGTCCCCTCACACGGAGCCACCCTCTAACTCGCCCGCACCCGAATTTTTTTTCCATTGTATAGCAAAATAAGTGAGCTGAAAAACAATCTATACGCTACATTCACAACTAAGTGTTTTACTGTGTTTAGCACGATGATAAACAACCATGGACTGGGGCCCCATGATTTACAGCTAGGGTCCCAAACAGGGGCCCTTTATCTCAAATAAAGGCCTCAAACAGGGGCCCTTTATCTCAAATAAAGGCCTCAAACAGAGGCCCTGCACCTCAAATAAAGGGCCTCAAACAGGGGCCCTTTATCTCAAATAAAGGCCTCAAACAGAGGCCCTTTATCTCAAATTATTTGTAATTTTATCTTAAGTTAAATGAATTATTCAGCCATGCAAAATATCATTTTTCAAAAAAAATTATATATGGAAATCTTTTAGCAGGGACCCCAGGTTTTGGGCCCCCAAGCTTGAGGGGCCCTAGGCTGCAGCCTATACTAGCCTATAGGATAATCCGGCCCTGACGATAAGAGAAATAGGGCCCAAGGCGGCCTTTGTTTGTTATGAACTGAAAACTCTACCCAGGCTACCAACCTGCCTATGTGAGTAGAGAAAGTTCAAGGGTTTTGCTGAGTCACTACACGCGTCACCTTCGACCCAGGTTTTCGTGCGCAAATGGAACGCCTGAATTCTTGGGTTCTGTGAACTGGTTCTTGAAATGTCGCAAATGGAAGAGGCCTCTAGTGTTGCATCCACATTTAATGAGCTGAATGAGGACATCTGGAACAGGTGGATTTGTGGACAGAATTGGTGCAAATCCTCCATTCGATGCTGTCCATCCAAGAGTGAGTGGGTTGAGAAGGATTGGGTGTCTCTAGTGATTGCTTCCAGATACTGCATTGCAAAGGTGCTCACCATTATTTGGGTCTCAATAATCGTCAAAACAAAACATGTTGGCGAATAAATGTCTTGTTCATATTATGGCAGCCATTTTGAAAATATGTTGCCATATGATGAAGATGGGATAGGAAAAAATGTAAACATATTTTTTGTTAATTAAAAAGGTGCCTACACAGACCACTGTATACCTGGACTGCGCACGGAATATCGGCCTGTCGCACAAGGGGCTGAAGTCGGAGGGCCGCTTGGATTCATATATATATATATATATATATATATATATACGGATCATATAGATGGTTATCAGTATATATGATATACTGTAATCTTCGTAATGTTTGTTCTATAATATTATCAAATAAAAAACAGTAAAACACGCTAAAGAGATGCCATACGAGACTATGAAGAAATATGCATGAACTTAATATTCACTTAATCTTCGCCATTAAACTTTGCGAGCAACTTTTATCACGAAGGGTATCAATAGAAGCGCAATGTTATTAGCTTTCATTGATATATTTCGTTATCTGATAAATTAATTAGAACCATGCATAAATTCAGCGTTAAATAAATAAATCAAATCATCAACGGGGTAATTTTCCGATGATGAGGTTATTTATTTACTTATATATTTCGTTTTCTGATAAATGAATTAGTACCATGTATAAATTAGCGTTGACTAAATAAATAACCTCATCAATCGGGAAAATTATCCGATTGATGATTTTATTTATTTATTTATTTATTTTTATTTATTTGATAATATTATAGAATAAACATTTACAAAGATTACAGTATATCATATATACTGATAAACCAGTCTATATGATAGTCCATAGATCACTATATCTCTCTGTTGGGCGCCCCGCAGGACCCTATGCAGCCCCGCAGGCCCCTATGCAGCCCCGCAATACAAAACATTGTGGCGTGAACAGGCCAGGTCTATACTCCTATAACAGGAGTGGTCTATGGCCGGGCATAGTATCCAAAAAATAACTTTGGAAAATCTATACAAAATTTTCACGAAATAACACAACAGACCCCACTGTATAGGGTACAACAATACATGGTATCAATTACTGAGCCCAGGTTTACGGTAACACTGAATTATAAGCAAGTAGTTCATACATTACTTTGACATAGACAAAAAAATACCCACTCAAAACAGGTCAAACACATCATCCTTTAAATATAATCAGAAGTAAAAACTTTGTATATATATATATATACAGTGGTACCTTGACTTACGAGTGCCCCAACTTACGAGTTTTCCGAGTCACGAGCAGTCGCTCGGTAGATTTTTTGCTTTGTGTTGCGAGCCAAAATCCGAGTTACGAGCGTTTAATTTTTTTTTTTTTTTTAGGTTTTTTATACGAGCGAGCGAGCTTGAGATACGCCGCCGCTAGTTGGCGCAGCGAACGCCACAACATCCACCCAGCATCCCGCGTCTCACTCGTTCACTTCACCTGGTTACCTCACCGTGGAAGCATCTCTGTTGTGTTGTGCTCACACAGGCGAATGTAAATGGTGGAGGGTGAGTGCAGTACGTTTAGCGGCAGTTCCACCCACAGCTGTTTCCAACAGCTGATACACAGAGTGTAAACACAGGTGAATGCAAATGGTGGAGGGTGAGTGCAGCAGTCCAGTCATTTAGGTACAGTAAAAAAATTGGGGTGGTTTTTTGGGCTGGAACGGATTAATGGTATTTCAATTAATTGCAATGGGGAAACTGATTTGATATACCAGCAAATTGAGTTACCAGCTCGATCAATGAATGAATTAAACTCGTAAGTCAAGGTACCACTATATATTTTTTTGCGAAATGGCACATACTTGCATCCTTTATGGATGCAGCAAGACAGCAATCAATCAATCATTGGGGGCATACGCCGGGGGGCGCGTCGCCTCGCCAACCCTACGACGCCACTCCCGGGGGTCACCACACGCGAGTCTCCATGCAGGCTCCTTTCCCATACCAACCACACATGTATCGTGGCCGTATAGGTCGGGAACGGGTGATAAGCTCTCTGGAAAGGCACAGCTTTCTTGCTGCACCCATAAAGGATGCAAGTATATGCCATATTACACAAAAAAAATATCAAACACCCAAAATTCTTCCAGTACGTACTATATTTTTTTCAGAGTTTACGTGTATTTGTATCAGGCCGGGCTGGGAGGCCGCCTGCCGTGACGTCACCGAGCCGTGGTCCGTCGTCTGCTGGTCGTCAGTTGTGTTGTGAGAGCTCAGGGAATTTACAGATTTTGAATGCGGATCATTTAAAAACGCGTGACTGGATGCAAAAAGTGACAACATATTGTTGATATACTCGATCATGGCTATATTTTGACTGCATTAAATCAGGAATGATGAAATGGTCTGCACGATTACTTTTAAATATGCATTCTGGCTGTTTTTCAGGCTCAAATTCACTCCTTTCAGACAATATTTAGTATTATTATGGAAAGTACACGGCGCAAGTTTGCGAGTAGACCGGTAATTGCCTTGTTTTGAAGACACTGTATATATATATTATTTGATTTAGTACTTGCATTCATTCCCTCCTGTATGTTGTCTATAGTGTTGTTATGTTTTATGTTATCTGTTGTTGCCGTGTGCCTTCAGGTGACACTATATTATCATTATGTGTCCTGCAGGATGGCGTGTGGGGAGTGTGCCAGACTTTCCGCCCTTCCCCGGACACTGCTGAGATCTGTTAACACCTGATGCTGATGCTGTGCGTGGGTGGGTGCGGTGCGTGCAGTACAGGAGGATGGCGTACACCGTCACGCAGCTGCAGGCACACGCCCGGGGGCTGCTGGGCACGGCAGAGGCTCACACACAGGCGCAAGGTCAGGGCGGTGAGTGTCCTGCAGTGTTGTTTCTTAAGGTGGTAGGATCACTTATGTTCAAGCGCCAATATCTCAAAACTTCTTTTTTTTTACGTTTCCTTTGATTTCTCCGTAACTACGTAGTACTTTATCAATTGCCATAACACTTTCACCATTTGAAAGAAGAATGAATCCATCATTTTTCGTATCAAGTACTTTTTTAATTGAAGGAATGTGCTTTCATAAATTATGCATACAGTATATTCAAAATTTGGCCAAAAAATGCAATTGCAGCTATGGCTAAAGTATGGACGGGTTTCAGAAAAATATCGCATTTTAGGTTTTTGCAAAAATATATATATATATTTTTGCTGTTATTTATTGCGTGATTCAAATAGGCTTGCTATGGAAGGTCTCTGTATAAAGACACACAAGCTATTTTTTTTTTTAAGATAGCCACTCAGTTTTCAGGAATGTTGTGACGGTCACCTTAAAAGCATCAAGGTATATTTTGTTGCATCATTACCTTGTGTGTAGAATATTCCCAAGAGTATGAAAGAATATGAGAGTATGAAACACAAGAGTATGAGAGACTATGGAAAGTGTGTACTGTTATCATTATAATTTCCTATAGTTGTTGGGTGGCATTTACTATAGTCGTATGACCGTCCACCTTCCTTCCTCCGCCAGGCCATTGTCATACAGAAGCACCGTCGCTACTGGATGGCGATGCGCGGCATAGTGACGCTGCAGGGACTGGTCGAGTGCTTCCTGGCGCGGCGCACACTCAAGAAACTCAAGATTGAAGCCAAGTCCTTGGAGCACTAGAAGAACCTCAACAAGGGACTGGAGAACAAGATCCTGTCACTGCAACACAAAGTGACCGAGAGGGTGACTTGTTTTAGGGTGGTTTCTTATGAGGTAATCGTAAGAGGCAGGCAGCACTCCTCCTCCTCCTCCTCCTCCTCCCCTCCTCCTCCTCCTCCTCCTCCTCCTCCTCCTCCTCCTGAAAAACAAGCTTATATAAGAGATTAATGTTCTTGTGTGACTGTGTCTCTCTCTGTGTGGAGTG
>JACEEZ010010358.1:0-16661 GCA_016584305.1 Chionoecetes opilio | reverse complement strand
TTTGTTTTCGGATTGCCAAATATAACGCATATTAGTGCAATTTACTCTAGTTTCATGAAGAGAAATGCATTTGCTTTTTGGAATTCCGAAAGTATGTTTAACTTTTCCTTGTAATTTATAGTTTTATACTGCATTTTATATGCAGAAGAATATGTAAACTGTAAATTAAAATAAGAGTGAAGCTGCTTTCCTACTAATATATTTTGTAGAATGGTATAGTTAGTTTTAAAATGTCAGAGGCGTGAGATTTTTACAGAGAGAAAAAAAAAATTGTGGTGGACAGCTCTTACCAAATCCCCTACTAGGGGTGGACGCCATCAAAAAGGTTGAAGAGCACGGTATTGTAGCAAATTGAATTTGCAAAACTCTTGAGCATTTTAAGAGCTGTGAATAATTGAAATATGTAATAAACATTTTGCCATCATATAAAATTAATTATGAACATTTTTGGATATCAATACTCTGTAGGTTTGTTTTTTCATATGATGATATTTACCACATGTTGAAAGTCAGGTGATTTCATGTGCTCTCCAAACTCCTTTGGGTCTGTCATTCACTTTTTTCAACGCGCTTATTGATAACCATGCTGATTTTGTTGAGTGACCAATAGCACTGCAGTTTCTAAAATGAAAATATGCATATTCCTCATTACATAAAGGCAAGAAAAACAATTAAACCAAAAAGCCATGCGATTCCATTTTCACTAAAGGCCTATTAACTGACTCCTTTTTCCTTACCCCATCCTTATATTCCACCCAACTGTCAGGAACAACAGCAACTGATCCTTCATTCACAAACTCAATCCCCTTATACCGAATTCCATCTGAAAGGAAACAATAAATACCATATGAATATAAATAAATATATAAATTCACAAAAAGCAATGATGCTCTTTTTTTTATGAAAATCCTACACCCTATTGTTACACATTACAATCCCGCAAAAAGTAATCAATTTTCGAAGTCAAATTTACATACCACATTTTTTTTGCGCCTTCTGTACAGCAATGCAAATGTTGTTCCTTCAAAATTTGCACGTCACTTGAGGACTAAGCACCCGAAACACCAAAACAAATCAAAGCAATTCTTTGAGGCAACTTTCAAAGAATATTGGAAACAACAAGCTACCTTCAAAAAGTCAAGTCAAGCCCCCTGACAGAAATCACTTGTTCTTGTTCTCTTTAAAATGACACATGTCATCATGAAGAAAAAACAACCTTTCACCAACTCGAAAATGTTGTACTGCCATGCTTTGAAGTAGCAGCTGACCTTATACATGGAGAGAAAGAAGCAGTAAAGAAGGATAAAGCAGATCTCATTGCAGATACTACATGTCGCCCGGTCCCCGAGTTAGCTGATGATTTGAAGGAAAAAGCTTGTTCAAAACTGGCCTAGCCCCTTTATTAGCCATACAACTGGGGCGAAACACAGACATAGGAGGGGAAGCCCAGTTGATTGTTTACTGTCGGTTTCCAGACTTAGAAGCTAAAAAACCATAGTTGAGCACTATTTGTGTTGCCTCCAACTGGGATAGAAACAACAGCACAAAATATTTCCCAGAAAACTGAATGATTTCATGACTGAGGAAGATATTGACTAGTCAAGATGCAAGTCAGTTTACTACTGATGGTGCAAGAGCAATATTTGGTGCAGTCAATGGTTTTGTGAAAATAAATCCAAGCTGTCTCACCAAATTGTGTTCCAATTCACTGTGTGTGTTCACAAGGAGGGCCTAGTGGAAAAAGCGACTGAATGAGGCAAGAAAGCTGTTGAGGAAAAATGACTTGGAGTACTTTTTGTGATGTCGTCAAAATGGTGTGTTCGTGGTAATGCAAAAAAACACAGAATGCCATGTGAACTGTGTATGGATATGGACACCAACTTTCCCCAAATACTCCTTCATACTGAAGTGCGTTGGCTATCCTGGGGAAAAGGTCCTCAATCGAGTGTTGGCACTAAAGGGAGCAACTCGGTGTTTTCTTTGCTGAAGAAGCAAATCCATGGGAGTTAAGTTTCAGGAATACCTACTGGCTGGCAAAGCTGTCTTACATGGTTTCGATCCTTGATCATTTGAACAAGCTAAACATCAGTCAGAAAGGGCAAAGGTGGGATTATTTTTACAAGTTTTGGGAAAATAAATGGATTCAAACTAAAGTGAAAAAATGGAAAACCCAAAGTAAAACATAAAATTTCTCTGATTTTGAATCCTTTGATAAAATATATGAGAGATTGTGGCTGGGAAAAATAATATGCCGGCAACAGAGCAAACATTGGATTTACGAATGTCCCCTTTATTGTCAGGCACCTTTCATTGATGCAGGGAAAAAACCTTGAAATTTTATTTCCCAGAAAGTGAGAATGAACACCTAAACTCCAATAGTGGGTTCTTAATCCATTTTCAGATGATGGCACTGATTATACGGATGCCCTATTTGGGCTTCGAACAAATTTCTTTCAAAAAAAAAGCTTTCACGACATTCGACCATCCATGGATTTCTGGGTTGCCCTGCTAGATCTTCCCGATTATGAAAAGATAGCCAAGTAGGCAACATACATGTTTGTGCAGATGCCAACATCATATCTGTGTGAGCAAGGTTTCTCTGCCTTAGTTTCAATCAAGACAAAGAAAAGGAATGCCATTCTAAATTTGGATCCCTCATGCGGGGTACACTTGAAAATCGCCTGATGCCTAGATTTGAGCTGATAAAAGACAAAAATACAACAGCAGCCAAGTCATTGAAAATATCTGTTTTTTGAGGGAATTTTTTTTTGTGTTCTGGAATACCAAATATGATATTACCTATGTGTACTTTTTCTTTGTTTTTTGTTTTTCTTTTTTTGTTCCAAAAAAGATAGTTTAATTTATTTTGTATAAACTGACGAAATGTGAAAAAGGGAAGTAAAAATAATTCTAAAAAAAAGAAATAAAATTTTATTCCTGTGAAGGGAAAAATATTTTTTTTTGTCCTGCTTACAAATTGCAGAATTTAAAATTAAATTTTAAAAGGAAAACCAAAGAAGCAGTTTCACAAAAATTTTTTTTTTTTTTTTTTAAAAAAATTTCTTTGTTCGCAATTCGAAACAATTTCAATGTTTTTTTGTTCATTAGAAAGCATTTTTGTTGTACTAGAAGAATATGCTACATGCAAATACGAAATTATTTTAGAATGGCTTTTTTTCCCTACATAATTGTATAATGTAAATGAAAGTTAGAACCATTAGATTTAAAAAAAAATATATATATATATATCGGGCAGGGGCAAGGCCGTCTCAAATCTATAAAGGCCTGCGCCTGAGATTGATGACGTCACGGACGGCGTCTGTACGAGGCCACCGAGATGACAAGTTTACCTACCTAATTATATGTTTATCAGTATAAAAGATATATTGTTATCTTCGGAAATGTTTGTTCTATAATATTATCAAATAAAAACCCGTAAAACACATTAAAGAAATGCCATTATGAGACTCTCAAGAAATATGCATGAACTTAAACTCTTCGCCATTTAATATTTTTCTCGAAAACATTTTACATGGAGAATATCAATAGAAGCGGAATTTTAATTCGCTTTCCATTGCTATATTTTGTTTCTGATAAATGAATTAGCAGCATGCATAAATTAGCGTTAACTAAATACATAACATCATGAAATCGGGTAATTTCGTACCTAATATATGTTTATCAGTATAAAAGATATATTGTTATCTTCGGAAATGTTTGTTCTATAATATTATCAAATAAAAAACCGTAAAACAGACTAAAGAAAGGCCATTATGAGACTCACAAGAAATATGTATGAACTTTAACTCTTCGCCATTTAATATTTTGCTCAAAAACATTTTACATGGAGAATATCAATAGAAGCGGAATTTAATTAGCTTTCCATTGCTATATTTCGTTTTTTGATAAATGAATTAGAACCATACATAAATTAGCGTTAACTAACAAAAAAGGTCATGAAATCGGGTAATTTTTCCCGTTTGATGATGTTATTTATTTAGTTAACGCTAATGTATGTATGGTTCTAATTCATTTATCAGAAAACAAAATATAACAATGGAAAGCTAATTAAATTCCGCTTCTATTGGTATTCACCATGTAAAATGTTTGCGAGTAAAATATTAAATGGCGAAGAGTTTAAGTTCATGCATATTTCTTGAGAGTCTCATAATGGCATTTCTTTAGTGTGTTTTACGGTTTTTTTATTTGATAATATTATAGAACAAACATTTCCAAAGATAACAGTATATCTTATACCGCCCGTACATCCTCACATGCTGAAAGCTCGGCTCCTACTGACTCGCGGAGCAGACTCAGCTCGTGACGTCACGTCCATCCCGCGCTCCCAGACTCAGGCTTTTACATAGAGAAGGCTTTGGCAGGGGTGATAATACCTGCCCAAGATGACTCAGTAGAGAGGAAAGTGTCCTGGAGAAAATTTGTCCGCGCTTCTAACTAACGTTGTGGTGGTCGCCTGGGGCCGTTCTATAGCTCATTCGAAAGCTCTCGTCGTGCTCCAGATGGACAAAATCGTAGTTTATTCGATTTCTCAATTCCAATATTCGAAAACGATTGTCAAAGTTTAGTACTGAGAGACACCCATCTGGTTGTGTGCGCACGCTTAGTTATGCCTGAAACGTCGGCTTCAACATTTCACATGGAAAAGGAGAGAAACAAGTAGAAAATGCTGCAGGGTACCCCTGAAGACATGAAAAAGGGAAGATGACTCTTGCGGGTGTTGTTTTGTAGATCAAGAAGTGTCAAGAAGAAGGGAGACAAGGCTAGTGTGGACATGGGAAAGATTGCGAAAGAATATAAACAAGGTGGCAAAGATGCCTTTGGACATGAGAAAGATTTGGAAAGGAAAGAAACTAGGTGTCACTCAACATTTGTCCTACCACGAGTGGTATCAGTCGGCAAAGGACAAATGTTGAGTGACACCTAGTTTCTTTCCTTTCCAAATCTTTCTCATGTCCAAAGGCATCTTTGCCACCTTGTTTCTATTCTTCGCAATCTTTCCCCATGTCCACACTAGCCTTTTTCCCCTTCTTCTTGACACTTCTTGATCTACAAAACAACACTCGCAAGAGTCATCTTCCCTTTTTCATGTCTTCAGGGCTACCCTGAAGCATTTTCTACTTGTATAAATATACGAGTGATGGGGTGAATATGTAGGGTGGACAGCTTTGATCAAATCACCACTATGGGTGGACAACATCAAAAAAAGTTGAAGAGCACTGCAGTAAAACTATGGTTATTACAGTATAAATGCTAATTTCTGTTATCTTCGTAAATGTTTACTAAAGAAATGCCATTATGAGACTGAAGAAATATGCATGAACTTAACATTCACATTTTAACTTCGCAATTTAATATTTTGCGTGACAACTTTTAACATGGAACATATCGATAAAAGCGGAATTTCATTTGCTTTCCGTTGATATGTTTCGTTTTCTGATAATGAATTAGCACCATGCATAAGTTTTGCGTTAACTAAATAAATAATACAAACAATCGGATCGGCAAGGTAAAAAAAGTGTTCCATGAATACAGTAGACTATGATTAGCAGTATAAATTATACACTGTTTATCTTCGTAAAAGTTTGTTCTATATTTTATCAAATAAAAAATCAGTAAAACACACAAAAAAAAATGCCATTATAAGACTCTGAAGAAATAATTATGCATTCACTTAAACTCGCCTTTTAAAAAATTTTGCGAGACAAATTTTAACATGGGCATCATATCAATAGAAGCGGAACTGAAAATTAGTTTTCCATTGATAATTTTAGTTTCTGTAAATGAATTAGCACCATGCATAAATTAGCGTTAACTAAATATATTACATCATCAATCGGGTAATTTTCACGTTTGATGTTATTTATTTAGTTAACGCTACTTTATGCATGGTACTAATTCTTTTATCAGAAAACAAAAAATATCAATGGAAAAGCTATTAAATTCCGCTTCTATTGATATGCTCCATGTTTAAACTTGTCTCGCAAAATATTAAATGGCGAAGAGTTTAAGTGAATATTAAGTTCATGCATATTTCTTCTTGAGCCCTCATAAGGGCATTTCTTTAGTGTGTCCCCTATATACTCATGGGTTTCCTCATGGAGGGGGGCCACCCTCCTTACTGTGTTTGATTGTTTGGTCCCCTTTAACTGTGCGGCACTTGCTGGTCGAGTGTCCCAGTCTTGGGGACCTACGTGTTGCAATTTTTGTCCCGGTGTCGCGGGTCGGACGGTGCTTACCGTCTCTCCCTGGCATTGGGAGAGAGGTGTTTCTCCCGGGGACATGAAGTCCATAAAATTTATTGAGAAGGCTGGCCTTCTCAACAAGTTATGATGTTTTTTTTAATTAACTTATGATTGTTTTTAATGTACTCTTATTCTTTTATGTATTTCGTAATTTTCAATTTTTTTATTCTATCTTAAATTTGTTTTCAGTTTTACTTTACATGCATCCTTTTGTAAGTAGGCGTCAATAACCCGCATTGCGGCGCCTTAAATTTTAATCAATCAATTCTTTAGTGTGTTTTATGTTTTATATTTGATAATATTATAGAACAAACATTTACGAAGATAACAGTATAATATTTATTCTGAAAAAACATAGGAAGGGAAATGGGAGTGATGTTCGGAAATGTCAGGAATCGCGGCATTGGCCTCTACTGGAAATAGCCAAAAGTGAGTAGCAAGCCCAGTTATACAGTTTCTTTGGCTCAGCAATGGAAAAGGTGCATGGCTATCAGTGCTTTATTAATCGTCAATGAATATATATTGTTGGCTGATTGAACATAAGGAGTAGGCTGCTTGATTATTCATTCATTATCTACATGAAAAATTTCTAAATAATATGCCAAAATGATGTACAGTAACAAACCCCCATATCGCCGCTTTACGGTACACGGTTTTTGAGGGACCGTGGGTGTCCAGTCCAAAGGGGGTTGGGCGTGTTATCCCACCATGATGACTGCTGGCTCCGCGTTGATCCCTCCCTTCCCCCCCCAAAAAAAATGCCACGCTTTCGAATTCCAAGAAAACGTTCGAATTATGGAGCAAAATATTCTCCAAAATGTTTTCGAATTCAAGGTTTATCAAGATAAGGGACATTTGAGTTCCAAGGCCCACTGTTTATATATATATATATAATATATATATATAAAATATATATAAATATTTTATAATATATTTTATATATAAATATTGATGTATATATATATATATATAAATACTTGATCTAATATATATTTAAAATATAAATATATAATATATTATATATATATAAAATTTTATATAATATTTATTTATGGGAATATATATATATATACATAAATAAATATTATATATATATTTTATATATATATATATATAATTATATATATATAATATATAATATATATATTATAATATATTAATATATATATAATATAGCTTTAGGGATGGGCTGCAGAGGTTCTCCTTGCTCACGACAGAACGGGTTATATCCATGAAACTCAGGACACCCTTCACCCTTCACCCTTTGTGACATTTTTTCAAGAAGAATATGAACTCTCTCAGCTTTTTGGTTAGCTTTCAGCTGTATGTGCCAGTAATTTTTGTGATGGAATCTGTTTTTTGAGAAACTGGGGTGGAATAGCTTGGTACCTGATAATTTCATGCCATTGCACCTGATAATTTCAAAAATCATCATCAATGTCCTTTGTCATCATCGTTTTCTGTAAACGTTTGGGATTAATATACTATAGGAGTAGCCGTGTGTCTGTCTGTCTGTTTTGTCTGTTTTGGGTAGCCGAAACTGTAAATTCAATTTGATGACAGTAGGGAAAAAAAAGAATCGCAAATAAATCGTAGGTGGTAAGCGGCTTGGTCCCATGTCGATTGAATAATTTTTAAGGGGGTTTTGGGCTAAAAACACTAAGCGTATTAGATTTCAGCAAGAAAACTCTGCGATAAACGTCTTTTCCGCATTTCACTAACTCCGTAGACTCATGGACTTACCGTTTGTGTGAGTGTGTCCATGCATGCATGTGTGTGTGTGTGTGTGTATGTATGTGTGTGTGTGTGCGTACGTGTATGTGTATGTGTGTTTTTGTGTGTATGCGTTTTTGTGTGTGTATGCGTATGTATGTGTGTGTGTGTGCTTGGGGTCGATATTTTAATATACTCCACAAACGACCAACACTACGTCAGACTGTCAAGGGTTGGCTGTGCTGATGCCGTCGAAGTGTTGGCGCCCGTGGAATCACACGGAACGTGGTCTACCCCGAGAGACTGACCAGTGACCAACGACAGCAACAACACGATTGGAGTTTGCACTCACATTGTTGTCTAATATATACTACTTCTACAAACATCAATACATGGGTCCTCAGGGCCCACAAGCACTTGTCTAATATACTATAGGAGTAGCCGTGTGTCTGTCTGTGTGTGTGTCTTGTCTGTTTTGGGTAGCCGAAACTGTAAATTCAATTTTGATGAGAGTAGGCTCAAATAATCGCAAATAAATCGTAAGGGGTAAGCGGCTTGGTCCCATGTCGATTGAATAATGTTGAAGAGGGTTTTGGGCTAAGAACACTTTTAGGGGTATTAGGTTACAGGAAAAACTCTACGGTAATGTCTTGCCGTATTCCACAAACTCAGTAGACTCATGGACTTACCGTTTGTGTGCGTGTGAGTGTGTGTGTTGGAATCACACGGAAAACAATGGGTTGGAATCACACGGAACGTGGTCTACCCTGAGGCACTTTGACCAGTGACCAATGACAGCAACAACACGATTGGAGTTTGCAATCACATGTCTAATATATACTACTACTACAAACATCAATACATGGGTCCGAAGGTCCACAAGCACTTGTATCTTGCTAAACATGGTGACATTCATTATAATATTGGCTGTGTTATGAGCATTGCTAAGGAATGTGTCGATATTTTTTCCTAACATATCTGGAAGCTTTGTCATAGTCTAAGGATATGCTGTAGTGTTCTCTTTCCAGATCAAGTTGTTTGGCCTCATGACAAATCTGGGTCTTCAACATGGTTACAGCCATGTCCGTGCTATCGTCTTTTGGGTCTGCAATGATGCGTAATGTTTTCTCAGCCTCACTGCCCCCCCCCCCCCCCCCCTCACTGTGAAAGACGATTATTGTGGCTATCCCTGGTGAAGAAAGAATCAATAAATCTTTTAACAAAATGTTCAGAAAGTCTATGTACAAGCATTCGTCGGGAGAGCACACAGCCCCCATTTTCTAAATATAAGTTGTACAGATCAAACTGAATTCCTGATATGTGTCTTTTCCGCTTTGGGAACCCTGATAATGCTTTCTAATGTTTCATCAGACATAGCAACATCTCCTGGCGAAGTGTTGTTTATTGCTGCAGTTGGATCTTGAGACAAATTTTTGTGCGGCAGTTACAGGGCAGCGAGCTCGGCCGCAGTAAATATTTACTGCACACCCCCCCCTAATCAAACCTCATAGGCCCATTTTTTATTTCGTTCTTTACATGTGTCTAAAAGTTTTCCCTTTAGCAATGGCTTGTGTTTTTCTCTTCATTTGTCTGCAGATATATGCTGGTTCCAGCGAGGGGGATTTTTGGATCTTTTCAACCTTACATTCTCACCACAGAACATGCAGTTTTTAAGAAGTTAATTTAAAGGATTTCTGAACGCCTTTTTTTGGTGGTTAAAGATTGCTAGTTCTTCCTATACTACTAAAGCAGTGTCATTTCCGATGTTCCCAAAATGGTTTCCCTCTCTTGCAGAGGGGAGGGCTTTCAAAAGGCTTGTGTTTTGAACTCAAATAGAAACTTTCGGGACAATAGATGGGGCCCTTTAATTATTTTGTGTTTCGAACCCTTTCGAGCCTCGCTAAACTCCCCGCCTTATGGCTTTTTCCCCCCCCCCGGGCCCTGTTCCGTGGGGGAATCGGGACTTACGGCAGCGAGGGGTCACTCCCGCCGTGTGAGGCCAATCATACGCGGCCAACTTCGAAGAACTAAAAAAAACCCTTTCCGGGTCAAGACCTCGATACCGTCGGAATAAAGGGAGGCCGCACTCCTCTGGAGGGTTATATAAAAGTTCGATATGGCATCTCCCCGGTGAAAGGGTTTTTGGCAAAGAGGAGAAAAAGAAGGGAAATTTTTGTCTCACCCTCCCCTCCAGTTCTATCGTTTAATGGAGACCCTGGGGCGGGTCCTTTGACTGTACAGAGGAATTTGTTCCCCCTTTTTGTACAGTGGCGCAAACAGACCTTGGTCTCCAAGTGTAGGGAGAGACTGCGACAGGAACAGAGAGGATAAAATTTTTTGTCTAGGGGCGGGGAATTTTACAAGTTTTTTTATACCCCTCGGAGTTTTGTCAAGCCAAAAATTTTTGCCTAAAAAATTCCCCGGCCAAGATGATTAATAGCGAGCTCTGTCTTTTAAAAGAGATGAGGCTCAGATTTTTGGAGCATCTATAATAGAAAGGTTTTGAAGGAACCTTCCCAAGTAGCTGGGGTTGTGGCGGTGGGATCCGACCCCTAACCCGGGAAAGGGACCATACTACCGACAAATTTTCCGCCCCAACCCTAATGCATGTTGTGTAAGCTTTTCAAAAAAAGGGAAATATCGACTTACATTTTTTTGGAAGGGAAAACTTTTTCTCCCTTTTCCCCCGTTGGTTTCCCGTAAGACACTCCACTACGGAGGCGCTTTTTCCTATGTATCCATATGCGGGGATTGCTCTGACAAAACCATGTGACATTTTTTTCGACCTTGAGAAGGCTTATGCACAGCTTGGAGACACGGTAATTGCGTCTCTGATGACTTTGGGTCAAAGGGGTCGTTTGCTGTATTCCCCCAGATTTTTCCTAACCAACCGGGTTCTTCGAGTCCGGTTTGGAAATTTAAAATGTCTTCAAAAACACCGTTTCCAGGTGGACCCCCCAAAGGCAGCGTCTTGAGTGTAGCTTGTTCGCTGGGCCATCAAGGTATTGTTGAGTACTGCCAGAGGGGATTTTAGTACATTATACGTGGATGTTTTATCAATCTCGTTTGCTGTTTCCCCAGGAGCGGTTGCAGAGAGAAGACTTAAAATTGCTTTTGAAAAAAGTTTGTGAAGGACGAGAATCGTGGTTTCCCGGTTTTCTCCAGCAAAGACTGTCGGTTTTTTTGAGAACCCGTGGGATTACCCCCCGACCCAGCCCTGTATCTTTAGGGGAAGAAAAATACATGTAGGAAGAGGCCCGTTTTAGGACAATTTTTTTCAATAGATATTTGGGGTCCCTCACCTTCGTGCTTTTAAGACTGACGTTTTTAAACCGGGATTACTGAAAGTCCTCTCGCACCCCAGTGGGGGCTGATCGCGTACACTTTATATCTCCCTCGCCCTTATCCTTTCGAAGCTTGAATTGGATGTGAAGTGTTTTCCTCGCCACAACCCCCTCGACTGGGATGTTTGGGTTCGGGACCCAAAGCTGGGTCCGCGGCAACCGGGGCATAGGGATCTCCCATCCCCAAATTATTGGGGAGCTGGTGTCCTCCATTTTTGATCTTCAAACCCAGGGGCCTCATGTTGGTTTTATCGCCCCAAAAACCTCCCTGACTCAATAGCTTGCCCTGCGTTCTTGTGATTCAGGATCTCAATTTTCCTGAGCGAAGAGGGTTACCCAAAACCCCTTGGTTTCCGATTAAAAACTATATGGAGGAATCTATCCTTCCCTGCTTTAGGACCTGCCAGAAAGCCCACGAGAGGGGCCCGGGCTTCTCCCCGAAAATGCCTTCTGCAAAAGCCCGCTGCTCTCAAAAGGCTCTTTACCTCGTCAAGCGAGCGTCCCCCGTTTTTAGACCACATTCACACATGGGCTCTGTCCCTGTCTTTTTCTGTGGTTCCAAATAGACGAAGGGCTTGGGGGGCGGGGTCGTATTCCATCGTTTAACAAAAGGGGTCGGGCCCTTTAAGTGTGGCATCGTATTTACGGCTGAAATAAGGCATTTTTTATGCCCTCATGGTATTTTTTTCCTAACGGAGTCTTTACAATTTTTTGTGATTTTGTAGGCTCTTCAATCACTATGTAATTTTTAAATCTCCCATCCGCTGGTCAATGCCATCCCGGAAGGCTTTATTGTTCAAGAGGCGTGTTGTACTTAACGAACACATCTACCAGGTGGCAGGGGGAGGGCGAGAAAAATGGCCTGCTCCCAAAAGCTGTTCCCGCCCTTTTTGAACACCAACTTCAAGATCTTTCCCCCTCTTTTTGGGGGGAAGGGTAGAGTTGGTGCCCCCTGTAGCTGGGGTCCTGGGTATCCCAAACATGGAAATAATTGTTACCCCTTTCTGTGTGATGTTTCAGGTAAAGGGTCAATCCGAGTAAGAAAACCTTTCAACTGTTTGGGGAACAGTGGGGTTGATTGCCTCAGAAGTGTGAGTTGATGGGTAGGCGTTTTACCGTCCTAACCAGCACTTCAAAAGGTAGTTTAATAAAAGTGGTCGAGCGGTTGTTTTTTTTAAAGGGTTTTAAAATAAAAATACCAGAACAATAATTACAAGATATATATACATTCGTACACTGTGAGATTTTAAAAATTAATAATGTCACGCAGTCGTAAGAACGGCCAATGAAATAATGTTTAAAAGACAGAGCCCGGGGAACAATTAAGTCGTGCAAGGTACCCAACCCCTGGTGGGGGGTACACAAGACACACAGGGAGGGGGTCGGGGGGGAGCGCAAGGTAACACGCCTGGTGATCTCTGGTTCTGTCTGTCCCTCTCGGCCCGTTGCAGCTATAAGGGAAAGGGGGGGGCCCGGGAACCGTTGTTTCCCGGGGAGCAGTGAGGAGGTGTTTTCGTCTTGGTTCCCAGACCAGGTTTATCCGCGTCATCATGATGGGTGGCGTGGGTTTTTTGGTCAGCATAATGTATCAAAAGGTGGCAGTATTCAGCATCCCCTAGCGCCAGTACAAGACAATCAGAACTCGGACATCCTGCTTTGTATCGTTAAACATACATATTTTATATAACCGTACGCTAAATAATATTAATATGGAAATATATATATAAAGTAAAAATAGTAATAACGGGGGTCAGAAAAAAAATTTGTCTTTATCTAGGGCTACTGCCTTCTGAGGGATCCCCAAAAAGCCTGTCCTTACCTCGAAACCCGCAGTCGTGATTAGACATAGGGGGCAACGCGGGGGCGCTTGCCTGCCCCTCCTACGCGACCCTTCCGGGGTCACACCGCGAGTCCCCCTGCAGGCTCCCTTCCCCGCAAGCAACTTAACGGGAAACATCAATTTGTCCCAGCCACGAGCCTTGTGGGCGCACCCTTGGCCTTATCCACGTCGCCTGTGATTTTACAAATACAACCGATGGGAAGGATCGGTTTCAGGGTAGCGTGCCACATGTCCATATAACTGAAGTGGCGCAGACGAGCTATGCAGGTAATAGGCCTCGATTCAGTTTCAAGGTTCAATCGCCGATTTGAACGTATTCATCCCAGTGATACCCCATGGTTCTAGAAAGACACTTATTACCAAAGGCATCGATTCGTCTCTTCAAGTCGCTATTTAGTGTCCATGTCTCACAACCATAGAGTAAGACAAGGATTACAAGCAACTTAAAGATCCAGATCTTTGTCTTCCTGCACGCTGAGGCTGAGTGCACAGGTACCGATAAAGCCAATACTCGTGCTGAGCGAGTCCATAACACCGTGGGCTATGCCAATCCGCCGTAAGACTTCTTGGCGTGACTCGCCATCATTATAGACTGCGCTACCAAGGTAAGTAAAACTTTCCAAGATTTCAATGTCCTCTCCGCACGAATGAGCAGACTGTACTGTTTCATCTAGTAAGCCTCTAAACACCTGGACTGGTCTTAAGCCAGGAGACCTCAAGTTCCAAAGGCTTTGCCTCCTTGTGCAGCGCTTCAAGAGCCAGCACCAGGACCTCCAGCGACACGGCAAAAAATGACTGCATCATCGACAAAAACAAGATCAGTGATCTTGATGTTGCCGATGGATGCTCCACAATCACTTTGATCTACAACTTTGCCCAATACCCAGTCCATACTAATGTAGAAAAGTGATGGGGCAAGGACGCACCCTTGCCTCACTCTTGCCCACCCTTGTATTAACAAAAAAGAAGCTGGATACACCTCCCCCACACTTCACAGCACTCAGTCCCAGAATACAAGATTGCTGTGGCCATCAAATAATCCATTTGATCAAAGAGGAAGAGTCACTGGTGGGCAAGCAGCGTTCTCTGGACGGTGCGCGTAGCCGCGCAGGAATCATGTTCAAAATTGAGAGTTTGCTGACATATTTGCGTTTGCGGAAGTGCTTCCGCAAACGCAAATCCGCAAAACATTTACACTTCCGCAAATCCGCAAACGAATTCGGACTAAAGCAATTTGCGGAAGTTGCGGTTTGTGGAAATGTTTGCGGAAGTGCCCACCTCTGCAACATTGCACCGACGTACCATGAGCCCGTGTCGGCGATATGGTGTTTGCACCGAAGAAAGTTGTCATGGTACTGTATGGACACACTGGTCTCTGTCTCTGTGGCTCTGTCTGCGTCCCTGCGATGCACAGTCATGGCGTGAGCAGCTGAGTATATGCTGTTTCGAAGGCAGCGGAGGGAGGACATAGCATTCGCATCATCCAAGCCCAGCGCACATAGTCCGGCCGCCAAATGCCTATTTTTAGGGTGAACATTGTTTTGACGTCCTAAGTTTTTTTTTACTGTGAATTTTTCTTGCTCAAACCTTCTATTAAACAACATCCTTACTGGACAGCTGTCAGTATTGAGCACTTTGAGTTATGGCACAAAAGTATGAAAATGCCGAAGAATTTTCATGGACATTATTTTTTTTTTATTGTCCTTATATATGCAATTTTTCTAAATGCTAAATCTCTTATCTAGGTTCAAACTGAGGCGAGGAGTGTGGGACACTGCCAGCCATGATCCAGTGAGGCACTAGGAGCTTTTACCCCTACACACCCAGATTTTTCCTTTGCTATATAAAATTGTGTTGTTGTACCATAAAATTACGAAAAAAACTGAATATACCAAATTAGTTACTCGACAAGGATATTAACAGGTTATATCTATAAAATATTGCTTATATTTACTGAAAATCGTCTAATGGTGCCCAAATTACAATGGAAAATTTCGTTCTGGGTCTCAAGTGGGTAAGGAAATTAAAGAAAGTTAAAGAAATTCTTCACTATAATTCACAGATCATGGAAGACGATTGCTACTTTCACTGAAAGTATAACTGTAGTGACAAAAACCAAAAGACTAATAATTGTCAAAGCCAAACGCAGTGAAAATATTATCAAAAGTAGTAAAGTATACAAAGATGAACTACACAATAGATTACAGTCACAGTATGATGAAAATAAGGAACTTGTACTCAAAGCTCACAAGGGATGTGCTGAAAAATATCTTCATCCAAAGGAAATTAAAAAGGCCTTGAAACGTCAGCATACAGAGGAAGAAGCTAGATAGATAGATATTATAGTTTTAAGGCGCCGCAACTGCGGGGTTATTGACGCCTGCTTACAAAAGATACAGTAAAAGTAGTATTAAAAAAACAAATTTTAAGATATAATCAAAAATATTCAAAATAACAAAATATATAAAAGAACAATAGTGTATAGAAAGAAAATAAAGAATATTAAAAACATCATAACTTGTTGAGAAGGCCAACCCTCTCAATAAAGGTATGGACCTCATGTCCAGGGGAGAAACACTTCTCTCCCAATGCCAGGGAGAGACGGTAGGCACCGTCACCCCCGACACCGGGGCAAGAATTGCTCACGTAGGTCCCCAAGACTAGGACACTCGACCAGCAAGTGCTGCCCCAGTTAAGGGGACCAAGCAATCATCACAGTAAGGAGGGTGGCACACCTCCATGAGGAATCCATGTGATATAAAGTGTGACCAATACGCAATCGTGTCAAGGCAGTCTCCCATCTCCGGGAGAGACCGAAGTAGCTCCAGTCCTCGATACTTGGGCGGATGGTGCTAGTTTATTTTGTCCTATATTTTCCATCGTTCCTGCCAAATGGTGTGAAACTGATCTATGGATTGCCGAGCGTAGGTCTGTAGCCGGCACTGCAAAATGTGATAGAGCTGGTCTTCTAGCTGCAGCTTTTGCCAAGGCATCAGCTTCCTCAACTACCGGCAACACCCACATGTGCCGGAACCCAACAAAAGCTGACCGTCCGGCCTCGCTCTTGAGCAGATAAAGCCACTCCAGGATGGCATTAACTAGCGGATGGGGGGAGAGTTAAAATTACATAGTGATTGAAGAGCACTACAAGAATCACTAAAAATTGTAAAAGAGACATCCGGAAGGGTAAAAATAACCATGAGAGCATATAAAAAAAGCAAATTATTTCAGCCGTAAATACAGATGCCACACTTGGAAGGCCGACGCCTTTGTTAAAAGATGGGAATCACAACCGTATCCAACTCCTTCGTCTGATTTGGAACCATCAGTAAAGACAGGGACAGAGCCCTGATGTGTGCAATAGTGGTCTAAAAACTGGGCACGCTCAGCCTGACGAGGTAAAGGGCCTTTTGAGAGCGGCAGGCTTTTGTTTTGTTGAAGACCCAGATTTGTCATGAGGCCAAACAACTTGATTGAAAGAATGCCTTGCATGACAAAGCC
>JACEEZ010010357.1:77500-173290 GCA_016584305.1 Chionoecetes opilio | reverse complement strand
TGGCCGGCTTTCCTGGACTGACCATGAGAAGCTGAAGGCCGGCATTTTCGATGGCCCACAGTTTTACGGCAGCTCATAAAGGACACAGAGCCCAAAACCCCAGAACACGCTAGAGTGCGCCGCGGGGAAAAAGTTTGTGCAGGGGTGAACAATTTCCGGGGGGGAAAACAAAGGGCAGAAAACCCACGCCAGATCGTCAGCACATGATAGAGGCCTTCCCAAAAAATCGGGTGTTTGATGAGTATTAAGATGCACTTCCTGTTCTCAACAGGGGAGAATTTTCCTGAAAACCTTGGGGGCGATGAGCGACGAGCAGGAAAAAGGTTTTCCATCGGACAGCGCCAAAGGGGAGGAGAGGGTACCAGGGGAGGTGGGACCCCAGTCATGATGGCGGACAAATGCTGGTCGCTAAAGAGAGACAACCAGCAGCTCCCTCCACAGGGAAATCGAAAAAAAACCCCGTTTTATCCCGTAAAACCTGAACTTTTGTGTCACGTAACGTCATTTTTAACTAATATTATGATAATTATCTTATCAAATTTGAGGGACAAAATAAAAACTGAAGAATTTGGAACGCTGACTTTTATTTTTGAAAAAAAGGGAAAAAAAAATCATCAGGGGTTTCTCAGTGATGATCCGCAGAATTTTTTTTTTTTACAAAAAAACGTTTTTTTTTAAATTTCTGTGCAAAAAAAACCTGACCTGATGAGAAAAACCAAGGTCATTTTGGGACTCAGAGCATCAAAATTGTCAAATTTCAGCTGAAAACCCTGGACGTTTTTCAAAACATATGTTTTTGTTACCCGTGTTATGTGACGCCAGGGTTTTGTAAAATGCTCGTTTACCAATAAACATTATTATCAAGATGAGACACCCCCACCGCGAAGGCAGATACGCCCAACAACCAAAAATACAACCCTAATCCCTCTTCCCTCGTGGGCGACAAAAAACAATCCATATTTTTCAATCCATGAAAGCACCCCCCATGTCATGATGACTCCCTTAACGCTTGTCAAAATGAAAGACAATTTTTCCCGAGGCCGTGGAAGGGGCCCCTCATTCAAAAACAAAAAATGACTGACTGACGATTAGGAAGAAAAATCATTAAGGAAGAAAATAGTGCAGTGGTATCGGATGATGGTGAGATATATGCATCCTTAGTACCCGCTTGCAGTCAACCCAAAACAAATGGTTTTGTAAACAAAGAGGGGACGGTTAAGGCATTTTTTTGCTGTGGACACGGCGGCCGTCAATTTTGCTGTCAGAAAAGGCTTCCCTTGCACAAAACGTGCGTCCGCGGAAGTCAAGGCTTTTCTTTCCAATGACCAAATTTAATGGGTTTTACTAGCGAGCCTCTAAACATTTTAGGTATTTTTCCCCCCCTCCCCATCAGTTAGGAAAAGGCCCAATCTATTAGCGTTGGATTTTATGTAGCCCCCAACTTCCCTGCCCACGGAGGGTTTTTTGGGGTTAAAAATCGCCAAATCCAATGTATGGTGATCACCCTGACATCAATAGGATCAAATTTCAAGGAAAAAGGCTTTTCAAGCGATAAATAAACCCCATGCGCTGATTTCCGATGTGGACAAAATCGCAAAGAAAATCTAGGTATTTTACCACCCCAAACTCGGGCCTTTACCTCCCCTTCGGGAAGTAAATTTACCCAAAAAGAAAAAGGGGAAAATTGGAAAGTTTTTAAATGCCACGGTTTGGGGGACCACGAGATACCCCACCGTGGGGCCATGACATTCCCCGTGTCAGCCCCCAAAACCCCCCCGTAGGGTGGACATCGTTTTTGAAGGCCCTAGTAAAATAAAAAGATATTTGGGTAACTCTGAGCAGGGTTCGTGGGGACACAAGACTGTCCCCCTTGGGGTTTAATACCACCGAGGGTCCCATCAAATTAAAACAAGGGGCCTTTTAAGAAAAGCATTGCTTATGCCGCGTGGGTTTGTAGCAGTACCTTTGGAATCCCAGACTTGATTTTTTTCAGTATACAATAATACACCAAAAAATAAGCCGGCTCCTGTACAAACCTTTTTTTTCATCGTCACGTAGTGGATATCCTAAATTTTAAACCTTCATTTAGGACTTTTACAAAAAAAACCCGTGATGTTTTGCCACCCAGGAGATTGTCTAGGCGTTACTGCCAAAACAACACATCACATTAAAATTAAAATTGGTACCCAGCCGGTCTATATTCCACCCTATCGATTCCTCACAGTCAGGGGCAAATAGTCGATGACAAAAAAAAGCATGTTGGAACAGGGGTAATAAGAAATTCACGATCACCGGGAAACCCCCCCCTTATTCTCGTTCCAAAAAAGGAGGAAGTTACAGACCTGAAATTTGATTTTGGCGGGTACATGAAGTAACTGAGGACGATAGGATCTTCCCTTTTTTAAGTAAATGTTGGGTTTCTAGGACCGGGTAATAAATTTTCAGTACCCTTGATCTTTAAGCGGTTACGGGCAAGTACCGATGGCGCCCGTGTAAGGGAAGTAACTGCTTTCAGCCCTCCCAGGGACTTTTTGAGTGGTTAGAAGCCTTTGGGCTAAATCTGCCCCTATCACTTTTCAAAGAAGATAAATACCTTTTTTGCTGAATGCTAGGAAACAATGTATTGCATATCTGATGAGTGATTTTTGTAGTAAGGATTCAGAGTCTCATTTTGCCACTTTAGAAGCGTACTCCTTAAGTTTAAAAAAGCAGGTAAAAAAGAAAAAAATCACGAAGTGTGAGTTTCAAAAAGTAATTTTTCCCTTCTTAGGAATATCGCGATGAGGGGGAACTCACACCATGAATGATAAAATTAAAGCAATCAAAACTTCCCGCAACCACAGAGTGTAGACAATGCCGTTCTTTCATTGGTTTGTGTGGCTTTTATCGGCGATTCATTAAAAATGTTGCCCCCATGGATCGCTCTGAAAGATTTTTAAAAGAACGATATCCCCTTTTCTTTGGGAATGCTGAAACAAGATAAAAGTTGAGGGCTGTGAGGGTTGGGCCCCTGACTTTCTTGAGGGCTGTGAGGGTTTGGCCCTGCAATTCTGAGGGTTTTGTGAGGTTGGCCCCGACATTTTTGAGGGCTGGAGGGTTTGGCCCTGCAATTTGAGGGCTGTGAGGTTGGCCGTGCACATTCCGGGGGCGTGAGGGTTGGGGCCCGCACTTTCCGGGGGCTGTGAGGGTTGGCCCTGCACTTTCCGGGGCTGGTGGTTGGCCCTCCCACATTCCCTGGGGCTGGAGGGTTTGGCCCTGCACATTCTTGGGGGCTTGATATTTGGCCGGCACTTCTGAAGCTGTGGTGGTGGCCCTGACATTCTTGAGGGCTGTGATAGGGGGCCCTGACATTTTGAGGGCTGGATGGGGGGGCCCGGCACAGATTTAAATCAGGAATGATAAAAAAGGTCGCACGATTTTTAAGATGGAAGAAATTTCCCCTTTTTAAAAAAAAAAAATAGATACAGGCTTTTATTTTTTTAGTAAACTTTTCACAGGATTTCCCCAGGATTTTAAAAATATCCTTTCATGCTTTTTATAGCTGTGACCTGCTTAGTCCCCTTGTCCATACCAAATTTTGGTATTTTAAGTCACTTTGTTAATTTAGGGCTAACAACAGACTATTTTTATAAACCCAAAAAAAAAGTTTGGGCGTAAAGGTTAAATGTTGTAATATTTTACTTGGTTTATCTCTTTATTTTTCTTTTTCTTTAAGAAAAAAAACTTTAAAATTCAGGCGCTTAGAATTGAAACGGCAAAAAGCCCACTTTTAAAAAACACATTTAAAAGTTTAATCTAAGAAAATCAAGATAGAAACGGCACAAGCGCCCTTTTTACAATAAAAAAAAATGCACCTAAAGGTTTTTTCAAAGTAAATCAGCAACAAATGAAAAATTTGTAAGGGGTTTGTTTCTTTTTTCTCAGTTTTTTAAAAGTGGCGCTTGTGCCTTTTCATTTCTAGGGCATTATGAAAGTCATTTTGTTGGCTGGAGTGTGGCAGCGGAGGCGTCGGGGGCCCCGAGGGGACCCAGCCGGATGTCTCCGAGGCCCGGTTTCCCTTCCTTCCCTGGCCTGGCGTCAACACAAGTCTGGTCCCGCCACCCTCTCGCCTCCACACGCTGCCTCCCCAGTCTGGCCTTGGTGGTGGCACGCCTGCAAAATATACCTAAGTCTGCATCTCAAAATCTTTAGTACATAGTAATTAGATGAAATATTTGTTCTGAGAGTATATTTAAAGTAACTAATAGGATGAAATATTTGTTCTGAGAGTATATTTAAAGTAACTAATATGATGAAATATTTGTTCTGAGAGTATATTTAAAGTAACTAATATGATGAAATATTTGTTCTGAGAGTATATTTAAAGTAACTAATATGATGAAATATTTGTTCTGAGAGTATATTTAAAGTAACTAATATGATGAAAACTTTTCTGAGAGTATATTTAAAGTAACTAATATGATGAAATACTTGTTCTGAGAGTATATTTAAAGTAACTAATATGATGAAATATTTGTTCTGAGAGTATATTTAAAGTAACTAATATGATGAAATATTTGTTCTGAGAGTATATTTAAAGTAACTAATATGAGAAAACTTTTTCTGGGATATTTTAAAAAGAAATAAATGATGAAATACTTGTTCTGAGAGTATATTTAAAGTAACTAATATGATGAAATATTTGTTCTGAGAGTATATTTAAAGTAACTAATAGGATGAAATATTTGTTCTGAGAGTATATTTAAAGTAACTAATATGATGAAATACTTGTTCTGAGAGACTATATTTAAAGTAACTAATATGATGAAAATTGTTTTGAGAGTATATTTAAAGTAACAAATGATAAATATTGTTTGAGAGTATATTTAAAGTAATAAAGGGAAAAATTTACTTGTTCTGAGAGTACTATATTTAAAGTAACTAATAGGATGAAATATTTGTTCTGAGAGTATATTTAAAGTAACTAATAGGATGAAATATTTGTTCTGAGAGTATATTTAAAGTAACTAATATGATGAAATATTTGTTCTGAGAGTATATTTAAAGTAACTAATATGATGAAATATTTGTTCTGAGAGTATATTTAAAGTAACTAATAGGATGAAATATTTGTTCTGAGAGTATATTTAAAGTAACTAATATGATGAAATATTTGTTCTGAGAGTATATTTAAAGTAACTAATATGATGAAATTTTTTGTTTGAGAGTATTTTAAAAAGTAACTAATATGATGAAATACTTGTTCTGAGAGTATATTTAAAGTAACTAATAGGATGAAATACTTGTTCTGAGAGTATATTTAAAGTAACTAATAGGATGAAATATTTGTTCTGAGAGTATATTTAAAGTAACTAATATGATGAAATATTTGTTCTGAGAGTATATTTAAAGTAACTAATAGGAAAAATTTTGTTCTGAGAGTATTTTTAAAGAACTAATAGGTTTTAAAATTTTTGTTCTGAGAGATATTTAAAGAAACAAATAGGATAAAAATATTTGTTCTGAGAGTATATTTAAAGTAACTAATAGGATGAAATATTTGTTCTGAGAGTATATTTAAAGTAACTAATAGGATGAAATATTTGTTCTGAGAGTATATTTAAAGTAACTAATAGGATGAAATATTTGTTCTGAGAGTATATTTAAAGTAACTAATAGGATGAAATATTTGTTCTGAGAGTATATTTAAAGTAACTAATAGGATGAAATACTTGTTCTGAGAGTATATTTAAAGTAACTAATAGGATGAAATATTTGTTCTGAGATATATTTAAAGAAAAACAATAGGATGAAATATTTTTTTGAGGTAATTTAAAGTAACTAATAGGAGAAATATTTTTTCTGAGGTTATTTAAAGTAACTAATAGGATGAAAAATTTGTTTGCGAGTATATTAAAGTAAAAAATATGAGAAATATTTGTTCTGAGAGATTTTTAAAAGTAATAATGGGATGAAATATTTTTTTAAAGGCTTTTAAAGTATCTCAATGGTTTTTCCCTTCACCCCCAGATTTTTCCCTTTGGCTATAGCAAACATTATGGGAAAGGAACAAAAGGTCAGGGGCTATAAAATTTTGCTTATAGTCACTAAAATTCATTAATGGTACCCAAATTAAAAGGGAAAAATTACGTTCGGGCCTAAGGGGTTAATGTCATGTGGGTTTAAATTCAGGGTATATGTAAGGTTATTGCTAAAACCCGTACTCAATTCCCTACCTATAGTTGCCCCCTGCACTAATGTGCAGGGGCCATATATTACAAAATTAAGCATCACTAAGCCTTATAGTGCCCCTGAAGAGGCTAAAGTAGTATATATTATGTACCTGTCTTCAGTGGCACATACAAGGCTGTAGTGATGCTATGGTAATATATGGCGCCTGGCGACATTAGTGCAGTGGCGACTATAGTGTTGTTGACGGTAGCTAAACATTTGTGACTTAGGATTTGTGTGTTGACTGTTAATGTGTGTAGTTTTAGTCCTTCAGATGGTAATGTCCTTATTGTACTTTACAGTTTGCAGGTGTGGGAGGCTGCCAGCTGCTTGGGGCCAGACAGACAGGCACTGGCCATGACAAGAGGGGCATGGGCCCGACAAAAGGGGCATGGCCTGAAAAGAACTGAGGCACAAAAATAACAACCGAAAAATAAAAAAATGACTCATTTTCGTAACGGAACCCCTTTTAGGTGTTGATGACAGGTGTTGTTGGGCATGGTTTACTGAGTTTGGTGTTGGTTCACTGAGCTGTTAGTAATGAAGCGTCCAAAGAGACTCCCAACTTTTGAACGTTTTTTTTTTTTTTTTTTTTTTTTTTTTTATAAAAATTTTTTCGAGATTGTTTTATTTTTTCTCCCGGGGGTCGCGAGGTATTATGACTTTAAGTACTACGGCTGCCCCCACATTGCACAGTCAAATTTCTTTGGTACAGTTCTTTCCAGTGTATTGAAGGAACTGTAATTGAATCTCTGTAACACAAGATATTATTAGAAGTCAATATTGTAATTCAATGAGGAAATGGGCTAATTATCTGTAGTGAGCTTTGACCTGTTATTTGTGTTGGTAATTCTTTTCCTCTGTGCCTTGATGGGTCTTACTCTGCCCTTGGGGAACCAGAGAGTCGCCGGGCGCCTTGACGGGAGAAACAAAGGGTTACTCTGCCCTTGGGGAACCAGGGGGGTCGCTGGGGGCCTTTAAGGGAAACAAAGGGTACCTCCCCCTTGGGGAACCAGAGACGTGGGAGCCTTGACGGGAGAAAAAAAAGGGGGACTTGCCCTGGGGAACCAGAGTGTCGCCGGGAGCCTTTTCAGGAGAAAACAAAGGGTTCTTGCCCTTTGGGGAAAAAGAGAGTCGCCGGGGGGCCTTGACGGAGAAAAAAAAGGGTTTCTCTGCCTTGGGGAACCAGAGAGTCGCTGGGAGCCTTGACAGGAAAAAAAAGGGTTCTCTGCCTTGGGGGAAACCGAGTCGCTGGGCCTTGACGGGAGAAACAAAGGGGACTCTGCCCTTGGGGAACCAGGAGTCGCCGGGGGCCTTGAGGGAGAAACAAAGGGTTACTCTGCCCTTGGGGAACCCAAGGAGTCGCTGGGGCTTGACGGGGGAAAAAAAGGGTTTTCTCCCTTGGGGAACCAGGAGTCCTGGGAGCCTTGAAGGAGAAACAAAGGGTTACTCTGCCTGGGGAACCAGAGAGGTGGGAGCCCCGCGGGGGAAACAAAGGGGTTAATCTGCCCTTGGGGGAAACCGAGAGTCGCCGGGAGCCTTGACGGGGAGAAAACAAAGGGTTACTCTGCCCTTGGGGGAAACCCGAGAGTCGCTGGGAGCTTGAGGGAGAAAAAAAGGGTTTCTCTGCCCTTGGGGAACCATTGAGTCGCCGGGGGCCTTGACGGGAGAAACAAAAAGGGGTTTCCGCAGTGACTTTCCCTTTGAGTGTTGACCGTTAGTTAGGCGAGGAGAATAAAATATTCTCTCGGTTTTAAAATCCAGTCGCAGATAAAAGCTTTTTCTGGAAGAAGTATTTTTTCCCCACCAAACTAACGTCCGCTACTCGGAGGGACTCCCGTCGGCGACCTTTTCCTGTACGAGAGTCGTGGATGGTCGAGCGGGCGAAGGGGGAGCCCACCCAACGAAGGTCGAGCGAACACACAGACACGGGGGAAACCTACGACCTTATTCCAAAAAACATCCCTTCATGATTTTCCGTTCGTCGCTCGCGGCCATAGACCTTGGGACCAGCCTTTGCGTTCTCCCGTCAAGGCAGAGGGCTCCCCCTACTCTTGGGCTCCAAATGCAGGCTGTCAGTCAGTCACACTTTAAAATCTATAAGCCTGCATAACTATTCTATGAATTAAAAAATATTATCACACAAGTTTAACAGGTATTATAATTCCATAAGGAATTTTTATGTACTTCACATAAAAGAAAATGTATATTTTTTGGGCCGTCTAAACAATATTAATGATTGACAAGGGCAGGGGCAGAATATAGTGATGTGCACTTCCATGGGGGGGCAGCAGATACACAAGTTGTTTTCGGGCTGGATGAAACCTTAGTCGTTTGTACACTCGGCTCAGATTGAACTGATTATTAGAGTTTTCGAAAAGAACCAGATATTTTCGAAACTCCCTGTAACCCCTTTTTTGTATAGGCATTTACTGTTTTATGAACACTATAGCCACTAAAGTTGTCCAATGATATAACTGTACAACCATTTATTAAAAAGTCAAATAAACCCCTTTCTTTCTTCCAAAATGCCTTCTGTACTTCCGTAGAAACACTTTTGTCGCCAAAGGTGCACTAATGTGCCAGGCGCCATAGATTTCGAATTTCAAACCCTACAACTTGTATGTGCCCTGCAGAGGCATGGCACAGAGTTTGTTTACATAATGTACCTGTCTTGAGTGGGACTCAAGGGTAGTGTGGTAACAGTAGTAAAAATATGGCGGGGCTTGTGAGGGGCGAAAGACTGGGGACGTAGTGTTATTGACGGTAGAAAAAAAAAGATACAAGTCTACCTCGCTCTGGAACAAGAATAAATAATCATTTTATCACACATTAAAAAAACCCTTAACCTTCCGCCCAGACCTTTCCCGGGCTCTAGCAAAATGGTCGTTGTTAGCCTAAAATTTTCGAAAAATCATGAAATTTCCCAAAACAGTTAGGGACAAGGATACTAAACAGGACATTCTATAAGATATACTTTTATTCACTAAACATCGTCTAAAGGGGCCCACCTAAATTACAAAGGCAATTACGGGCCCAAGGGGTTAAGAAGAAGAACCTTAGCCGGCAGGAGTGATGTGACCTCCCCCGGCCCCGTCTGTTTTCCCGCATGGGCCCGGGGTCTGCTCTCCTCCTCTGCCCCCACACGGGGGCCTCCCCCTCCCCCCATGTCTGGCCAGGGGCTGTCGCCGCACGGCCGGGCCCCCTGCCCCCTCTGTCCCCACGCCGCCCCCCTCCTCCCTCCACTGTCTGGCCAGGGACTGTTTTCCTGCACTGGCCGTGGCCCTGTCCCCCCCCCTCTGCCCCCCCCCGGCCGCCCCCCTCCCCCCCCACTGTCTGGCCCGGGACTGTCTGGACTCACTGCTGCCAACACTTGCCCAAAATGGCCCTTTTTTGTCGTCCAAGCATCCTCTTGGGACCAAGACCTTTTTTCTCCCAAATTTAAAAAAGGGTTGGTTTCTGCGACAACAACACAACAAGCTTTGGGAGGGGGGGAAATAATAGTCAGTCCAAAACATTGCAAACACTATCACAAAACAGTATAAACACATTTTTAGCGTGTTTTTGTAGTGGTCTTTGGGAATCCAAGACGGTGCCTGGACCACAAAAACCGGCTATGATGTAGGGGTTTAAAAGCGGGGGGGTTTGTGGGTTTTTGGTGGGGAAGGGGTGAGGGCTAAGGGGTTTAAGGAGGGGGGGGGAAGGTCGGTCAGGGCAGGCATTGTGGGGTGGTGGTATAAGTGTTTTTTGAGCAGGGGTGGTTTTGGTGCACACAGGAGTCAAAACCCTTTTTGGACCACAGTGTCTATCTCACAGGTTAACTCACTATCAGGCGTAGGCCACCCACACCCTAAAGCCACACGGCCCCTCAAGCCTCCCTCCCTGGTGTCAAGAGGGAAAAATTTAAACTAAAGGAAAAACAAAACCACGTGAATGACAGTAAAAAATAAAAAAAAAAATGAAAAAAAATGCACGTAAAAAAAAATGACATCAAAATTTTATAATAAGAAACAAAGCTAAGAAAAAAAATGAAGGGTTTTTTAGTAGTTAGTAAAAAGAGTTAGTTAGTTTGTAAATTTGGTAGTTAATAGTTAGTTGGTAGATTTAATAGTAATTTAAGTAATTGTTAGCAGCATTTAGTAATTAAGGTTGACTCACCTAGTATAGTTCTAAAATAATATTTTCTAGACATGTCAATCCAAGGTTAACTCACTCTGGGTGTGGGGGTTTTCCCCACACGTAACCCCTTGAGGCCCCGAACGTAATTTCCATTGTAATCTGTGTACCTTAGACGATTTTTTTAAAGACTATAAGCAATGTTTTTTAAACTATGACCTGTTTAGTATCCTTGTCCACAACTATGTGGTATATTTAGTGACTTTTGTAATTTTTATGGGTGCAACAGACCTTTTTTGTAGCCAAGGGAAAAATCTGGGCGTGAAGGGGTTAAACCTAAAACAGGACCTAAAAAAAGACCTTAAAACTATGAAATTTTGACCTGGCAGACCTTACAAATAAAAGTCCAGGCTAATACAGTTCCCGGTGTTTTGATCCCGCTCTTTCAAGGCCTAAAGTCATGGCTGGGGGGGGGGGACCCACAGAGCCGGCCTGTTTAGCCTTGACCTGGGTGTGTGGGGATTTTGTGTAGGGTTTTAAACAAAACTTTTATATGAAAAAAACAAATCAGAACATAAGAACATAAGAACATAAGGAAGCTCAAGAGCCCCGGGAGTGTTTCAGCCTTGACCTGGGTGTGGGGGATCTAGTGTGGGTTTAATCAACACTATTTTTCATGTAAACAAGGGGCACATCAAACATAAGAAATAAGAAAATAAGGAAGCTACAAGAGCCCGGGAGACCTACACGTGGTATTCCTGTTTCTTAACATACCTACATCCACCTTCATCCCCTCCTGAATTTATCCAGCTTCTTTTTAAAAATTCCCTAATGACTCCCCATAAATACCTTTTACTGAGCCTGCCAATTTTTTACCACCCTATTTGTGAACCCCGTTTTTCCCCATTTCCTTTTAAATTACGCCTTGATTGTACAGGGTATTTTCAATCTCTAAATAAATGATTGATTAAAATACATAAAAAAGTATTGCAATGTGCCAGACAGAGGTCATACAAAATATACATAGGAAGAATATACTTACCTATAAAGGGCATACGCTGAGCTGCGCATGGCCTCGGTGCTCATCTCCGTGGCATCAGCGCTTAAGCCTGTGGTACCCCGGGACACAGGGCTAGTGTGACACCCGGGTTACCACAGTTACCTTCCCCAGGTTTCCCCAGGTACCCATTTATCCACCATCCATGAAAGGAAGGATGAACAGCTGTGTGGGCTGGCCGCCGACTTGCCCTGGCTGGGATTCCAACCAGGGCCCGTAGATTCATGGGTAGGCACGCCAGCCACTACACCACGGAGGCACTGAATAGATAGGGGACAACTACATTACAACAGAGAGGTCAGATGCCATGAAGGAGAAATAAATAAATAAATTAATAAGAATACAAATCAATAAATAAAATTGATTGAAAATATATCAAATACAGGACTTGTACACACACACGTACACACACACACACACACACACAGAGGGTGTCTAATCTTATAAACTTTTCCTAAGAGATGATAAGATAGACAGACACGAGACATAATAGTCCGGCAGCTTAGTGAAATGATGGGGACATGCCGGATAAAAGCACCAAAATTTTTTCAGGCACTCTACAGGCTCCTAGCTATGATTTTGAGAGGGGAGACAAATGATCCCATCACTCAGATGGCTATAAGGAACGCTTCTTTATTATTTTGACATTTCCGCATGTGGAAATTAGGGTAAATGGGTTTTTTAAAAGAATAGTCATAAGGATAATGTTTATTGGATGCAAGTTATCTTATTATTATTATTTAATAACTCCAGAACAAAATATTCCAATATGGCTGTCAAAAAAACATAAATTCAATATTTATTCGACTTTAAACTCCCCTGCGGACATCGCGAAATGCCATGTAGTTTATTAGCAGAACACGAATTAAAACATACTCCTTGCAATTCAAAAATGACAGTGGTTAATCTACTGACGGTGCATTATGAAAAATAAGTATTCATTAAGCTCATTATACAACAATCATGTTCTTCCTGTACAGCTGCAGGAATGCCATGTCTTTGTTAAGCACCAGTATCACAATGCAGGTATGATTCATAATTGTAATTATGTGTCTACTTCTCACATTTGCAGCTGCACAGTTCGGTGCATTTCCAGCTGGCTTTCTTGCATGAACATCTCCCGCCACAACCTGCAGCACTTTTGCAGGCACACTTCACAAGTTCACTTACAGCCTTTGCTGCCGCAGGCTGCGAGCTCCAGACAGGAACCCAGGACTTTGTTTCTGCATCCAGTGTCCAACCGCAGCCTTCAGCAGTTGGTGTCTGTTGTTGGGCCTGGTGACAGGTTGTCCAGATGCCAGCCTGGTACACTGCACGCTTGTGTGCTGCAGCAGGGCCTGTTGAGTTGGGGGAATGTTCTCCATCGTTCTGTTTTTCTGGCAGAACAGTTCCTTTCTTGCTTCATTCACCGACACCAGAGGGCTGGTCTTGTCATATATAACGACTGTGAAACGTTCCAGCATCTGGAACTCCTGGCAATCCACGGTGATTTGTGCATGTGGATGTTCTACGATGAAGTTGAAGGCATCTGTGACTTCGGTATAGGCACCCCATGCTTCCCAAACCGACTTTTTCCCCTTTCCAAAGAAAGAAGAAGTCGTATCACACCCTGTGAAGCTGTGGAACACTGGTAGCGCTGTGGACTTCTCTTTGCCCAGAGTACTACAGATGGCATTGATGTGTAGGAAAAGGAAGTTCTTGCCACTAGCCGAAGGCGACCCAGATGTCAGCCGATGGATACTTGCTGGCTAGAAATTTGATACTTCCCGATGAGGATGACAAGAACGTCAGTATCCACGGTGCGTACCAAGCATGTGGTGCATCCACTCTCTAGGGCATCTTGTAGATGGACCACAATTCTTGTGTCTGCCTCTTCGGGGTCACATGGCGGCATCGAGTGGTCATTTGCCACTGCAGACTACAAGGCTCCAGATGTTGCAAAGACCTGCTTTCCGTCTGGGAAGGTAGTGGATACAATCTTCTCTGATAGGAACTGGAAGAGTTCTACCTTGTTTGTGGGGTCACGCAGGAAATCGGGCCAATTGCCTGGGACCTTGGTCTGGCCTGCCACCTTCCTTCGTACACCTTTCCCCCGTTTCTCTCTGGTTGATTCTTTGATACTGTTGTCCAGGTACCTGTCCCATACCACATCTACTCTCATAGAGGTTTCCAGTTGCCTCATGATGTGGGGAACAAACACTCCACTTGCATGAAATATATAAAAATAATAAATAAAAAATAAAAGAAATATAAAATATAAAAATATAAAATAAAATATAAAAATTAAAAAAAAAAAAAAAAAAAAAATAATAATAAAAATATAAAAATATGAAAAGGGATGAAAAAAATAAAAAAACTAGTGGATGTATTGCATATACGGAATATTTCTTTTGCCCTTAAAGGCGAATCTTGATTTCATCAAGATTTTTCTAGTGAAAATTAGCCGTTTATCACAAAAATGGTTCATAGAGGCTTCGAGTCATTGGTCGTTTGTCCTCCCCTCTCAAATTCATAGCTAGGCCCTGTATAATGCCTGAACAAATTTGGTGCTTTTATCCGGCATGTCCCATCCTTTGAAATACTGGTCCTTATCGGCCGAACTAGGAAGGGTGAGTTTTACAAGTATTTTCCAAAATGGACATTCTCCGACGGTGGGCGAGCATTCCTTCCGTTCGTGGACTGTACATTAAAGGCTAGCAAACGTGACCTAACTACCATTCAGGGGCAATGACGGTCAAGCGTCCTGAGTGACCTAAACCAAGTGCAAGGTCCTGAGGGGGCAGGCATCAGAACAAAGTTTTCATTCTCAAACGTCCCACATTACGATATAGTGAAACACCATAATCTAGCGCGGGATCCAGGCTCGCCTCGTCCCACAACAATTCTGCTCACAGGACTCACCCACCCCCCCCACACCTAGTGGTCTAAAAACTGGTGCTCCCAATTACGAACTAATACAACAAAAACACCGAAGGCAGTCCCCTACACGGCCGAGGCGGCCTCCCACCAGGCTTGTATCTCCTAAACATTTGTAAACACAACACGCCTGCCGACTACCAATAAGCTTTATTTCAATCTTACCTCGGTGGTAACGTCTAGTAGGCATATAAATGACATTTTATTTTATATTATATGAGATACACCTTCTCTACACCTCCTCATCGAGGTGGTGGTAAATCTACGCCATAATATTGGCCCTGTGAACGTCACGGACAATGGAGTAAGTACGCTTGCTGGATCCAGCCAGGAGGGTTGCGCAAGACTGCAACCGAGGGTTAAAGTCCGGCGTTGTGACGTCACGATTTGGCACAATGTAGCTCCTGATCCAAGAAAGTTTTTCGAAAGAGGAGTATCTCAGACTTATACTGACATACACCGGCCGATTGTTTTGGCTGGATTCTGGCCCCTGGTTCTCTGATACCAAAGAACCTGGCAATTCTCAACCTTCTGGCCTTGCAAAGTTCAGTTTGCAATGCTAGGCAGGGGCGTATTAGGATCTTGAAACATTGGGGGCCTAGCCCAGCCAAGAGATCTTTAAATATTTACTGGTAAATTTTCGATTTATTATAAGTATAATGAAATATAATGTGAGTACACTGTGCTCTACCAAAAGGCTCCGTAATTTTACTTAGGATAACTTTTCGAACATGGAATTAAAATAAAATTAAAACAAACTGAGTTGGAGTTCACTTCTTTTAATATTTTAAATTTTCATCAGTTGAGTTAAACCTTAAGAAAAAGAGAGCTTTGGCGTTGATGAAGCAGTCCTATAGATTGTATACTCCAATGCTCTTGTTCAATACTGAATCTGACCAACCTCGTCTTATAACTACTTTTTTTTTTACATCCAAGAACTGGCCAAAGACACACACAATGTGCACTTCGAAAAAGATGCACTTCGAAAAAATGGCAATTCGAAAAAAATACACTTTCGAAAAAAATGCTCTAAGAAAAATTACTTAAAAAATGCACTTCGAAAAAATATGCACTTCGAAAAAATGGCACTTCCTGTTAACTCTGTGTCTTGTCCTCTGATATTCTCTTCTTCACCTATCCGAAAAGGTCCTTTTGGTTCTCCTCTCATGCACGTCCTCATCTCCTCTGTTCTCTCCACCTCTCTCTGTCCTGCTCATAAAAAAGATGCCTCAGCATAACGCTAGTAACATCTGCCAATATCTTGTTTTTTACTATAATTTTATTTTGCCCAGTCAGAGTTTATCTTATTTTTGTGAGAAAAAAATAATAATAAAAATAGAAAAAAAATGGTATTTGAGATCGGGGCTATTCCATAATAACAATCGTGGAGCTAATAGCCCCCAATGCCCAGGCCTAAATACCCCCCTGCCAGTTGTACCGCACTGTGTAATACTAAAACCGGACGAGAACGATACGGCTATTTCAGGATTTACAGAGAATCTCTCTCTCTCTCTCTCAATTTGAGATATATACACAATACTTTATATTTTCCGTTATCCTTTCGAATTTCCTTATATTTGGTATATATCAATTTCTTTCCGTTTACTGTAGTGACCTGAATTTTCCCTTAAACGGAAATTTCCCTGCATCGGGCAGCACTGTCTGACACACTGAAGCGTCTTTATTCCTAAAACAAAAAGCGTTACCGGGATGTATCAGGCACGAGGCTGCGGAAAATTGGGAAAGCAATGTTTCCCTATTATCTTCCGAGAAAGACCGGATTTTTTTCTATAAAACGTTATTGAAATAATCCCCGATTTCAACAGCTTCCCTGTGTTAAGCAGATTAAAATTCCATAGATAAATTGAACCCAGGGGGGGGGGGCATCAGTGTATTTTAGGGCATAATCCCGAAAAAAATTAATTCTGAAATCAGGGGACGGTGAGTCATCGACCTATCATGCCAGTAAACTCTTGCTAAATAAGAAATGACATGCTTCAAATTAGCATACGATTCCTGCAGATATGCTCTCGATCAGGATATAAACAAAAGTTTGAACAGATAAGATAGATGTATGCTCCCTATAAAGCTGCTCTGGAAATTGACCCACAAAGTTGGCGCAAAATAATAAAAATGTTTATATCTCCAGATCGGAATAAGGCAAAAAAAAAACGGATGTTTGCTTAGGTAGTCACTTTGAGCTTAACAAAAAGTACTCCATGGCAATATTTGATCTAGGGTTACTCAGTTTCATAGTAAAATAGGAAACGAATAAAGGTAGGGAATTTTTTTACCAATTCAAAGCCGCCTAAAAATTATTAGTTTTATATCATACAGACGTAAAAAATTATCTCCAACCAATTGTACCTCTTCCGAAGAACAATAATAACATTTTGTTATATTTTTCTTCACAGAAGCATAGTTTGTTTTTGAAAGGGCGTACAATATAGATTTCGGTGGGATATAAGCTTACAAAGGCTCAAAAATGTCCGACATTGAAAATTGCGATGACAACACCTTTTCATCACCACTGTCGCGTTCAGGTCCAAATTACAGTTGAAGGTTCCAGATGTCTTCATGCCATGATGTTTTTTCTTTATGTGTACTGTGTCCCATAAGTAGTAGTAAGTAGTAGTAGTAGTAGTAGTAGCAAGTAGTATAGTAGTAGTAGTAATTGTATTACGTATGGTACTATTATTATCATTGCTTTTCATGGTACACAATTTTACACATAAAATTCTATTTGATATTATCATTTTGGGAATTTACAATCAATCGGATTATGCTTCCAGGATTATGTACAATTCATACGTTATACCTGACAGGATATCTTCATAAGGCTTCTGATCTAAAACACACTACTTCCGAGGATTTTGCACTTGAAGTGCTTGCATTGTTGTTGTATTGTTCCTTGTCTTGTTGTCTTGTTATTTTCTCGTTGCTATTGTGTTGTGTTTCTTTTCCCAATACAAATATGAAGCTACAGTATATCTTTTTTCTGATCTGGCTTTTTTTACAGCCATCCTCATCACATTATTGTAATAACGGATCTTCTTCACCATATAAGCTTTTTCATACCTATTCCACTTATCTTTTCAAAATTGATAACATCTCTGAACTTTAGATTAGGAAGTTACGAAAATCGGTATTAAATAGTTGTTTCACACCCCAGTCATAATAATGCTAGGCACCGAACCAAACATAGCTGCCATGGCGGTGGCTAATGTAACCTATTGCAATGGCTAAGCATGGGCGTATTAGCATCTTGAAAGCATTGGGGGCTAGCCCAGCCAAGAGATCTTTAAATTTTTACTGGATAATTTCGATTTATTTATGAGTATAATGAATATAAGATGTGGAGACACTGTGGCTCTACCAAAGGCTTCCGGAAATTTGCTTAGGAATAACTTGTTCGAAACATGGAATTAAAAATAAAAATTAAACAACTGAGGTTGGAGTTCAAACTTCTTTATGCATTTTATTTTTCATCAGTAGGAGTTAAAACTTTAAGAAAAAGAGAGCTTTGGCGTGATGAAGCATTCCATATAGATTGTATAATCAATGCTTTTGTTCAATACCTGAAAATCTTGACCAACCTTCGGTCTTATACCTACTTTTTTTTTTACGATCACAAAGAACTGGCCAAAGACACACAAAATGCACTTCGAAAAAATATAATGCGAACAAAATGCTTCGAAAAAATACACTTCGAAATTAAATGCACTAGAAAATGTACTTCAACAATATTGCACTTCGTAAAATTGGCACTTCTGTTAACTCTGTGGTCTTGTCCCTCGATTTCTCTTCTTCACCTTATCCAAAAGGACTTTTGGTGTCTCCTCTCATGCACTCCTCATCTCCTTTTGTTCTCTCCACCTCTCTCATTTCCTGCATCATAAAAAAGGATCCATCACATACGCTAAGTAACATCGACCCAATTCTTGTTTTTTACTATAATGTTATGTTGCCCCAGTCAAGGAGTTTTCTTATATATGTGAGAAAAAAATATAATTAATAGAAAAAAAATGGTATTTGATATCCGGGGCTTATTTCATAAACAATCGGGGCTATAGCCCCCAATGCCCAGGGCCTGAAATACGCCCCCTGCCAGTGTACCGACACTACGAAACCGACGAGAACGATACGGGCCTATTTCAGATTTACAGAGATCTCTCTCTCTCTCTCAATTTGGAGATATATACACAAAACGTTTTATATTTTCCGTATCTTTCGGGGGGAATTTTCCTTATATTTTGGTAATATATTCAATTTTCTTCTTTCTTTCCGTTTTTTACTTTATTTGACCTAATTTCCCTTAAATCGGAAATTTTCCCTGCATCTGGCAGGACTGTGACAGACTGAAGCGCTTATTCCCTAAAAAAAAACGTTAGCCGTGGAATGTATCATACATCTGCGGAAAAATTGGGAAAAGTAATGTTCCCTATTATCTCGAGAACCGGATTTTTTTTTTCGATAACAACGTTTTATTGAAGGAAATAAATCCCGATTTCAAAACAGGCTTCCCTGTGGTGTAAGCAGATAAAATTCCATAGAGTAAATGACCGCATCAGTGTATTTTAGGGCATATATCCCCGAAAAAATATTCCTGAAATCAAGGGGACGGGTCATACATGCGTAAAACTCTTACAATAAGAAATGAGCATGTTTCAAAGAGCATAACGATTCCTGCAGATATTGCTCTCGATCAAGACATAAACAAAAAGTTTTGACGGATAAAAGATAGATTATTGATCAATCATAAGCTGCTGGAAATTGAACACCACAAAGTTGCGCAAAAATATAAAAAAAGTGTTATATCTCCGATCGGAATAAGCAAAAAAAACCTGGATTAGTTGCTTAGGGTAGGTCACTTTGAGCTTAACAAAAGTATCCATGGCATATTTTGACTAGGGGTTAATAGTTACATAAGTAAAAATAGGGAAACGCAATAAAGTTGTATTTTTTACCATTATAAGCAGCCTAAAAATGAGTAGTTTTTTTATTATCATACAGGTGTAAAAATTATCTCAATACCATTGTACATCTTCACGAAGAACATAATACATGTTTTCTATATAATTTTCTCACAGAACAATAGTTTGTTTTTTGAAAGGCGGACATATAGATTTTACGGGGTGGCAATAAGCTTACAAAGGCTCAAAAATTGCGGACATTGAAAATTTGCGATGAAAACACCTTTTTTCATCACCACTGTCGGGCGTTTCAAGGTCAATATAACCATTTGAAGGTTGCAGATGTAACTTCATGCATGATGTTTTCTTATGTTTGTCTGTGTCCTAAGTTATTAGTAGTAGTCATAGTAATAGTAGTAATAGTAATTAGTAGTAGTAGTGTATAATTGTATTGGTACTATTATTATCATTAGCTTTCAAGGTAAACAAATTTTTACACATAAATTCTTATTTTGATATTGATCATTTTGAATTTTACAATCCAATCGGATTATGCTTCAAATGAATTATTGTACAATACTACCTTCATACGGTTTACACTGACTAGTATGGTCTTTCATAGGCTTCTGATCTTAAAACACACTACTCCGGGGTTTTGCAAACTGAATGCTTTGCACTGTTGTTGTATTGTTCTTGTTTCTTGTTGTCTTGTTGTTATTTTCTGCGTTGTTATTGTTGTTGTTTTTTCTTTCAAAGTGCAAATAATGAAGCTACAGTATATCCCCCTTTTTTTTTTTTTTTTTCTTGATACTGTCTTTTTTCAGCCCATCATCATCACATGATTGTAATACGGATCGTCTTCCACCATATAAGCTTTTTCATACCTATTCCACTTATCTTTCAAAATTGATACATCTGACTTTAGATTAGGAAATTAAGAAATCGGTATTATATTTTTGTTTCACAGGAATAATAATGCTAGTCACCGAACCAACATAGCTGCCATGGCGGTGCTAATGTAACCTATTGCAATGCTAAAGCATGGGCGTATTTAGCATCTGAAACATTGGGGGCTTCGCCCACCAAGAGATCTTTAAATTTTTTACTGGATAATTTTCGATTTATTTATAGTATATTGAATATAAGAATGTGAGGACACTGTGCTCTACCAAAAAGGCTGCGTTAATGTGCTTAGGATATTTTCGAACATGGAATGTAAAATAAAATTAAAACAAACTGAGTTGGGAGTTTCAACTTCTTTATTATTAATTTTTTCCATCATAGGATTTAAACCTTGGAAAGAAAAAGAGAGCTTTTGGCGTAATGAAGCAGTCATATAGATTGTCTATTCCCAATGCTTTAGTTTCAGTCTGAAATCTGACCAACCTCGGTCTTATAACTACTTTTTTTTTACATCACAAGGACTGCCTGACACACAAAAATGCACTTCGAAAAGATGCACTTCGAAAAAAATGCAATTCGAAAAAATACACTTCGAAAAAAATGCTCTTCGAAAAAATCCACTTCGAAAAAAAATGCACTAAGAAAAATGTACTTAAAAAAATGCACTTCAAAAAATGCACTTCGAAAAAATTTGCACTTCTGTTAACTCTTTTGTCTTGTCCATCTGATATTTTCTTCTTCACGCTTATCCAAAAGGCCTTTTGTGTGCTTCCATCTCATGCACTCCTCATCTTCCTCTGTTCCTCCACCTCTCTCAATGTCCTGCTCATAAAAGGATGCATCAGCATACGCTAAGGTAACATCTAGCCAAATATCTTGTTTTTTTACTATAATTTTATGTTGGCCCCGTCAGAGTTTATCCTATTTTTTGGGAGAAAAAAAAATATAAAATAAATAAAAATGGGTATATTGAGATCCCGGGGCTAATTCTAAAACATTCGGGGCTATAGCCCCCAATGCCAGGCCCTAAATCGCCCCTACCAGTGTACCGACACTCGAAAAACGGACGAGAACGATACGGCTATTTTACGATTTACACGAATCTCTCTCTCTCTCTCTCTCCTCCTTGTATCTCTATCTCTCTCTCTCTCCTCTCTCAATTTGAGATATATACAAAAACATTTATATATTCCTATTCCTTCCGTATCTTTCGAATTTCCTTATTTTTGGTAATATTCATTTTCCTTCCGTTTTTATGTAGTGACCTGAATTCCCTTGACACGGAAATTTCCCTGCATCTGGCAGCACTGTCCCCTGACACACTGAAGCGTCTTTATTCCCTAAAAAAAAAACGTTTTAGCCGTGGAAGTATCAGTAACGAGGCTGCGGAAAACTTGGGAAAAGCAATGTTTCCCTATTATCTCGAGAACTGGATTTTTTTCCGATAAACTTTATTGAAGGGATAAATCCCGATTTCAAACAGGCTTACCCTTTGGTGTAAGCAATTAAAAGTCCATATCTAAAAAAAAAAAATTGGAACCGCATCAAGGTTGTATTTTAGGCATATATGCCAGAAAAAAATATTCCTGAAATCAAGGGGGGACGGAGTCTACATGCGTTAAAACCTCTTGCGAATAAGAAATGAGCATGCTTCAAAGGAGCATCGAAAGGTCCTGCAGATATGCTCTCGATCAAGATATAAACAAAAAGTTTTGACGGATAAAGATAGATGTATGATCCATCACTAAGCTGCTGGAATTTGAACACCACAAAGTTGCGCAAAATATAAAAAACTTGCTATATCATCCAGATACGGAATAGCAAAAAACAGCGGATAGTTGCTTAAGGGTGGTCATCTTAAGGCTTAACAAGGTATTCATGGCATATTTGATCTAGGTTAATAGTTACACATTGTAAAAATAGGGAAACCCAATAAAGTAGTAGTTTTACCATTATAAGCAGCCTAAAAAATAGTAGTTTTATTATCATACAGACGTAAAAATGATCTCATACCAAATTGTACATCTTCCGAAGAACAATAATACATGTTCTATATAATATTCCACAGTGAAAGCATAGTTTTGTTTTTGAAAGGGCGTACACTATAGATTTACTATTTGTAAATAAGCTTAACAAAGGCTTTAAAAAATTTTTTGCTTTTTTCAAGCAAATATCGGAAAACGAAGACCAGATCGTGATCACCAATGGAACAACCCACTATGAACAACGTTTTCATGCAAATCCGATGAAATAAAAATTTTGCTGAAATTGTGAAGGCTATGGCCAGGAATTATTTTGTGAAAATCACATTTTAATAAATAAATCTATCTTAAACTAGAGAAAATTTATTTAACCAAGAGAGGTCCGCACGCGTAGTCTACTCTCTCAAGGGAATCTGACAGTGGCACCACCAATGCTGCCAGATCGGCTGCCAAAATTTCCCTATGATTCCACCTAAAACCTTTCTCTGTTTTAGCCTTTGTATTTCCCTGTCGCCTTTAATATCATCTTTTTCGTCAGAATTGCAAAACTTGCTATGGAAATACAGAGGGCCTTTGACTTATCAGTCCAACTTAAAATTTGTTGTCACTTTCCCATTTTCTCAGTGTTCTTGGATGTACGACTGGCGTTTGCCTCTGGAGGCAGTGGCGCCCCCAGGGGGCTACCGAAATGTTCTTCATTGTAAAAGCCGGCCACACACACACCGGCGCGGCCTGTCCGGCCGACAAAAAGGTGGCGGGCAATCGTTCGCCGGACGTGACCCCACACACACCGGCCGCCTCATGAAATATACAGTACCAACGTCGGACCACCGTGGTGACACATGAATCGCTGTCCGAAAATGACTTGTTTGTGATGGCTGCATGTGGCAGCCATATATAATACCTATATATAATACGTCATATATCATAACATATATTATAAATACAATTATTCCTTGGTACATTAGTCATATCTGGCTGAGCGAGGGGCGGGCCGCGCGGAATGCCCCACACGCAGCGGCAGGCCGCGCCGGCGGAATTTTCAAGCGCCGACTGATTTTCATCCGGCCGCTGCACAGGCCCCGCCGATGAAAAACACCCCCAACACACACACCGACGCCTCTCGCCACGCCACTTCTTCGTCGCGGACAGCCGCTCCGGTGTGTGGTGTTGTGGCGCCAGGGCACGGCTTAAGAAATCAGAATACACATTAGTCAGTAAAAAAAAAAATTATTACATGTTCTAGCGTATGACGCGTGTAAACCGATACCTTGATTTTGTGCACTTATGCTTCACGTAATGTCTTGAAAACGGAACAAGCATCTAACACCACCAAAACATATTTCGTAGCAAAATAAGAAATCAGCCTGAAAAGGCAATCAGCCGATGGCGGAAAAATTACCATCCAGCGGCTAGAGAGAAATCTGGCGGTTTTTTGGTTTTTCACAGGTCCACAGCAATAACACAGTAACAGAAATCCTTCAGAGACTTCCAAACGTCAATCAGCATGGAAAGCTTTCGGGTAACTGATATGACATCACGGGATTCTGAGGATCGCATCTCTGAACACGTACTTGTACGGTACCGACATTGGTTTGTACGAAAAACCGAACGAAGAAACTATACGGCTATTTCAGGTTTGCAGCGAATACTCTTTGTCCCTCTATCAATTAGAGATATATACACAAAAACGTTTATATCTCCGTATTTTTTTCGATTTCCTTATATTTTGGTATTATTATTGAATTTTCTTCCCTGTTTTACTGTAGTGAGCTGATTTCCCTTAACGGAAATTTCCTGCTCGGGCATACTGTGACAGACGAAGCGTCTTTGTTCCCTAAAAAAAACGTTAGCCGTGAATTTATCCGTACAGGCTGCGGAAAATGTGGAAGCAATGTTTCCCTATTATCTCGAGAACCGGATTGTTTTTTTCTTCGAGAAAACGTTATTGATGGAATAAACTCCCGATTTCACAGGCTTCCTTGTGGTTGTAAGTCAATTAAAATTCCATTGATAAATGACCGGCATCAAATGTGTTTTTTAGGGCATATATCCCGAACAAAATAATTCCTGAAATCAAGGGACGGGGGTCATACATAAGTACAAACTCTTGCGAATAAAAATAGCATGCTTCAAAGTAGCATACGATTCCTGCAGATTGCTCTTGATCAAGATATAAACAAAAAGTTACGATAAAAGAGAGATACATCAATAAGCTGCTGGAAATTGAACTCACAAAGTTGCGCAAAATATAAAAAACATATCTCCAGATCGGTATAAGCAAAATAAAAACGGAATAGTTTTTGCTTAGGTAGATATCCTTGAGCTTAACAAAAAATATCCATGGCATATTTGGTCTAGGATTAATAGTTACATAAGTAAAAATAGGGAAACGCAAATAAAGGTTCGTATTTCTACCTATATAAGCGCCTAAAAATAGTTGTTTAAATTATCATACACTGATAACAGCCGTAAACTGATCTCAATACCAATTGTACATCTTCGAAGAAACATAATACATGTTCTATATAAGTTTCCTCCCACAGAAGCCTAGTTATTGTTTTTAAAGGGCGTACATATCAGATTTTACTATTTGTTAAATAAGCTTAACAAAGGCTCAAAACTTGTTTTTCAAGCAAATGATCGAAAACGAGAAAACGAAGACCAGAATCGTATCACCAATGACAAAGCCACTATGAGCAACGTTTCATGCATTCCGGTGAAATAACATGTTGCTGAAATTGTGAAGGCTATGGCCCGGGAATTATTTGTGAAAAGCAGCATTTTAATAAATAAACTATCTTAATTAAACTCGAGAAAATTATTTTACCAGAGAGAGGTCGCACGCCGTACGTCTAGTCTGAGTAGTCTCTCAAAGCTGAATCCTGACAGTGTCACACCCATGACTGCCAGGATCCGAGCTGCCAAAATTTCCCTATATTCACCTAAAACATTCTGTTTTTAGCTTTGTATTTCCCTGTCGCCCTTTATATCAGTTTTTTTCCGTCAAATTGCAAATTATGCAATGGGAAATATCGAGGACCTTTACTTATCAGCCAACTTAAAATTGTTGTCACTTTCCCATTTCTCAGTGTATCTTGGGTGTACACTGGCGTTTGCGCTTGTATGAGGCAAGTGGCGCACACCCAGGGGGCTACCGAATGTTCTTCCTTGTAATAAATCAGAATACACTTAATTAAGTCAGTTTAAAAAAAGTTTTAGTTTCTAGCGATATTGACCGTGTAACCTATACTTGATTTTGGTTGCACTTATGCTTCCCGTAATGTCCTTGAAAACGGAACAAGCATCTAACACACTAAAACTATTATTTGCAGTAGCAAAAATAAGAATCACGGCCCTGAAAAGGCAATCAGCCGATGGCGGAAAAAATTACCATCCACGGCTAGCGAGAATCTGGGGCGGTTTTGGTTTTACAGGTCACAGCAATAACACAGTAACATCAATCCTTCAGAGACTTTCCAACGTCAATCAGCATGGAAGGTTTCGGGAACTGATATGAACTCACGGGATTCTGAGATAGACCTCTGAACCGGACTGTATAGTCCAGTTCACCGTGTCCTTCCGTGGGAATTGCGTGCCAAAAGCGATTGTTATTGTTTTAAATGCCATCTATAGGTGTTATAAACAGAAAAATTTGGGGTGGCAATTTTACTTTTGGGAATTTGGGTTTTTTTTTGTGGGGGCTTACGAACCGGGGGTACTGGCATTTCGCAGTTTTTATCGCCCGAATGAAGCGTAATATTGTTATAACTATTTTTATCTCTTAAATTTATCGGAAAATTATGAAAAAAATCAGATGTCTTCCTCATATTATCATTCTTATTCAATTATGTCCAATATTTAGTTGATATCTGAATAATTATTGAATGTATTAACAAATATGTTATTTGTACATGGCAGAGTCGGTGAACCACGATATCCGCCGTCTCGTGAACCTAGGTTAGAGATTTTGTCCATTTCAGCAACTTTGATTGTCTCCTACTATAAAAACAATTCCTAACTAAATGTATGTACAATAAATTATGCTAGGCCTAAATCGTGATAGTAACGTAGGCACTATTTTATGAAGTAATGTTCTTCCTAGAAAGTATCCAATGCGAAATAAGTCTGCCGTGACTAGAAGATTTTAAACAACCTCAGGCACCAGTTTAGTGTCAGGAATTGGTTTTTCTTTTTTGCTACATTATTTAGGCATATAATATGGTTTTACCGATATGATTTGTATGTTTATATATATAATATATATATATATAATATACTATATATATATATAATATATATATATATATATAGTATTTAATATATATATATCTATATATATATAATATATATATATATATATATATATTATATATATATATAATATAATACGGAAAAAACGACAAATGTATGATAAACATGTCCTTATTTCCTGACATGACTTGCATAGCAAATTGATACAATAAAGGAATAAAAATATCTTTTCTGTAATCATCACTCATTCATACCACCATTTTACCACCATAATTACTCCACTCAACATTCTAGATGAATACTAACAATAGACTAATGAATGTAACATCTTAAATGAACCTTATGGGTCATTTGCTGATCTTAATACATTGGGCTAACTGATTGGCTACATGTCATTCTTTCGTCACAAATACTGTAGTCTTTCACGTTTTTTCCAACAGTCGGTGCATTTGCATAATGCTGTGGCATGGCTGGGCGATTTTTATGGCATGAACAGTTCACTTTCTTTTGCACGCACCTTTGCATCCACACCTAACTAGTTCAAGTACTGCACGTGGTGCTTGGCTTTTCGAAACATTGTACTGGTATAAGGTTTTTTGTCGTCATTTAGTTTCCTCGCATCCATTGCCCTCTGGGAGCAGGTTCTTTTGGCCTTGGTTCTTGGTAGGTTTTGTCTCTTTTGGAAATCAGGTTGGCACGTTGTATGTGAGGTTTCAGAGTGCTTCGCGTTGATGGAAGCTTTTCACCCTCCAGTTTTTGACTTTGAACGCTCCCTCGAAGATCTGGCAATGTGAACGCACAAACTTTGCTGGAGTATACCTAGAACGTCCTCGACATGACAACATATACAACACTCGACTTGACAACTCAGCTTTCAGGAGACTGTCTGACATCCCAAAGAATCGGGAACAGTCTTGATAATCTTGCTGCTCGAGGTAGTTGCAGGAACTTGGTTTTTATTCCACGCTTTCTTCGATATACTGAAGACTTTCCACCCCAATCCGCGCCAGTGAAGTTGTGCAGTCCTATCAAACAAAGCCTTTGACACTTCCTCCGCTCTCCAATCGCAGTGCCACCTCTCTTTGATGTCATTTCCGGAAGAACTTCGCTCCGCCAGTTAACATCTTCATTGTCCTGATGGTTTGGTTGGCAACAGAGCTTATCAACAACAAGACCACTATGTGTCCTGGGGACCACACATACCTGTCTCGCGTTGAACGTCCTTGTCTTGCTGCATCGTGACATGGAAAGCGGTGATCTGTGTGTCAGCTTCCTCGTGATTGTGAGTGACATATCTGACTGATGATGTTGTTTTGCATTGGTGTAATGCTGATGACCCATACAACACAACAAGCCCCTTTGTTACTCCAAGAAAATGCCTTCATCATCGTTTTTTTTTTTTCCCCAGGAAATTCTGGTGAGCTGGGACTTGGTGTCTACATGAGGTCCCCCCCCGCAAAGCTGTCATAGAACATTGCGTATGGTCATCGCGTCTTGTATTATGAACTTCACTGTTTGCTGAGCTTGCTCGCTTGGAGACGTCGTTTTTTCTTTCATAGATCCACGTTATATAGCGGTCCGAAGATGATTCGTTGTCCTTCACTGTACCAATTCATCATGTTGTCAATTCTCTTGAATAGAGTCTAATAGAAGCTTATGTACAATTCGTACAAAGGGTAGCCCTTTCCGCTTGCCTTTTCGCAAATGAATGGCTGTGAGTGAGTTTCCCTTTCACGTCCGTTATATTGAATCTCAACAGGCCTCTGCTTCCGTGAAAATGGCGCAGGGCGCCAATTTTGTCATCAAAGCTGTTTAACTTTCTTACAATTGATGTAATTTCAGTTTCAGTCTTAGCCTCTTCTCATCCCATAGCAAGTACCAGCACATTGTTGTGGCTAGATTGGGTAGGGGGGAGATTTATACGGCGCTTCACAGGACAGAAGATATTCAAAGGGAGATTTTATAAGCTTTATACAGTTCATATTTTTTTTACGTACCTATTATATCACATAACTCAAAAATTTATAACGCTTCGGTGCCCCTTATTGTGATGAGCTTTGTAATGACATGTAAGGTACCATTGTGTTGTTCCATAGCCTATTGTTGGCCAGCCGAGTCGTGGATGTGCGTTTCGGGGCTGAGTCAAAAGTAAACAAAGCACCAGGGTTTTATGCGAGTGAGTCCAACGTAGAAATTAGACATGAATCATTTTTCTCCAGCTACCCTCCCTATCTGATCAGCTTATTTCTGTGAAAAATAACATATTGAAAAAGGGTGTGGGTAGCTTCAATAACTATTGTGTTTTCTTCAACCAGGATCACTTAGCATCAGGGTGTATTTTAGCCTGGCATTGGGGGCTATAGCCCCGAATGTTTTATGAATGCCCCGGATCTCAAATACATTTTTTATCTATTTTATTTATTTAAAATTTTTTTTTTTTCCTCACAAAAATAAGAAATTCTGACTGGGGCCAACATAAACTTATAGTAATAAACAGGATATTTTGACTAGATGATACTTAACGTTGCTGACGGCATCTTTTTTATGAGCAGGACTGGAGAGAGGTGGAGAGACAGAGGAGATGAGGATGCATTAGAGGAGACACCAAAGACCTTTTGGATAGTTGCAGAAGAGATATCAAATGACAAGACACAGGTTAACCAAGTGCAATTTTTCGTGTGCAAATTTTTCCGAAGTGCATTTTTTTCGAAGAGAATTTTTTAAGTACTTTTTCTTACCGTATATAACAGTACAAGTCGCCAGTGACAAAGTTGCTTTGTTTTTACAGACGTGTGTGGCGTTAATACTTACATTTCTACATCCATGATTTCAGGAAAGTTTCTGGAATCTGGGAATTCTGGCTATCTGGAAAGTCTGTGTCATTTTGTGTCTTCATCTGCGGTCATATAGGGAAATTAGAGGTAAAAGTAAAACAAGTCTCTATATATATATTTAACTGGGAAGATTCTTGGATATAAAAAAATCCTCTGCCAACGTGAAAAAAACAAATTCTATTCAAGTTTGAAAGATCTGGCAAGTCCTTGTGTCTGTCGCCCACAGAAGGTGATGAGCTCTGTCCTGTCGTCGCGCCAAGAAAAAACTTGAGAAGCAAAATTGGCGCAAGTTATATTTTGCAATACAAAGCATAAAACACGCTGAATACAGGGTAATTATCAGTACATGATATAAACCTGTGTATCATCTTCAGTGGCACATAAAATCAGGTAGTGATGCTATAATCGTATATTTTGGCGGCTGGCGACATAACTGCAGGTGGCGACTTGACTGTTTATCTACGGCAGTGCACTTTTTTCGAAGTGGCATTTTTTCTATATTGTAAAGTAAATCTATATTGTCGCCCATTCAAAAACAAACTATGCTTTGTGGAGAAGATTATATAGAACCATGTTATTATGTTCTTCGGAAGATGTAAGCGATTGATAGTGAGACATTTTTTACGTCTGTATGATATAAAACTATACTATTTTTTTAGCTGCTTATATGGAAAAATACTACCTTTATTGCGTTTCCCCAATTTTTACTATGTAACTATTAAACCTAGACCAAATATGCCATGGTCTTTTTGTTAAGCTCAAAGATATTCTACCCTAAGCAACTTCCGTTTTTTTTTTTTTCCTTATACAGATCTGGAGATTACCAAGTTTGTTTATATTTTGCCGAACTGTTGTGGTGTTCAATTTCCAGCAGCTTATTGATGGGATCATACATCTATCTTTTATCCCGTCAAACTTTTTGTTATGTCTTGATCAAGAGCATATATGCAGAATCGTATGCTACTTTTGAAGCATGCTCATTTCTATTCGCAGAGTTTTACGCATGTATGACCGCCCCTTGATTTCAGGATTTTTTTTTCGGCTCTCTATAGGCCCTTAAAAACACATTTGATGTAGTCATTTAATCAATGGAATTTTAAATCTGCTAACACCACAGGGAAGCGTGTTGAAATCGGGATTTTTCCATCAATAACGTTTTCTCGAAGAAAACAATCCGGTTCTCGAGATAATAGGAACATTGCTTTTCCCAATTTTCCGCAGCATCGTACGGATACATTCCACGGCTAACGTTTTTTTTTAGGGAACAAAGACGCTTCAGTCTGTCACAGTGCTGCCAGATGCAGGGAAATTTCCGTTTAAGGGAAATTCAGGTCACTACAGTAAAACAGGGGAGAAAATTCAATATATACCACAATATAAGGAAATTCGAAAAATACGGAGAACATATAAACGTTTTGTGTATATATCTCAAATTGATAGAGAGAGAGAGAGATTCACTGTAAATCCTGAAATAGCCGGATCGTTCTCGTCCGGTTTTCGTACAAACAATGTCGGTACCGTACAGTACGTGTTCAGAGATCCTATCTCAGAATCCCGTGAGTTCAATATCAGTTACCGAAAGCTTCCATGCTGATTGACGTTTGGAAGTCTCTGAAGGATTTCTGTTACTGTGTTATTGCTGTGACCTGAAAACCAAAACCGCCAGATTTCTCTCTAGCCGCTGGATGGTAATTTTTCCGCCATCGGCTGATTGCCTTTTCAGGCCTGATTTCTTATTTTTGCTACTAAAATAATAGTTTTGGTGGTGTTAGATGCTTGTTCAGTTTTTCAAGACATTACGTGAAGCATAAGTGTAACAAAATCAAGGTATAGGTTTACACGGTCATATCGCTAGAAACTAATAACTTTTTTTTTAAACTGATCCCCAGCTAACCATCACCGGCGGGCCTACGTAAGCTGTAGAGCGGTGAAGGGCGGCCGCCGGCGGCAAATTTACCTCCGTCAGCCCTCCGGAGGGCCGCTGGTGTATTTTCAGACGGGAAAATTTACTATGTTGAAAATTAATGTACAGAATTTGAAAAATTTTTAATATTTCTATGTGTAAACATTTTGAAACAACAGTTTATATGATTATCTTGATGTAGTACAAACATCAGTAGTGACAAGCACGGCAACTTGACGTCAATCTTCCGGGGGCCCGCTGGTACCTATTTGTTAGTGGGAAATATTAATTTCATATTATATAATATTAAACTCAGAAATATACATCGTATCTCAATATCGATACCATCACTATTATTGGGCCCCTGTTCAAGCTATTAAAAATTGTTGAAAAAGTTTTTATGAAGTTTTTATAGAAATTATCATATTTCAGTTTATTTCAAATTTTTCCCAGCTTAATCGGGAACCCCGGGAGAGATACATAGAAATAAAGATGAGATACGTACATAGGAAGGAGTTACATGGAAAAGGTTATCATTAGTCTATGTGTGCAGCTTGTATCAATATAAAAATAACATTTGATTAATCGCGGCAAAGATTATTACGGGATAACAAAAGGTCATATTTTCCCTTATTTCAATAACTTCCAACATATTATCATCACATATCAATACCCCAACGGTACACCTAATAAGGAATCTGTAGATGATGGATAATTAACATGGATAATTCATGATTTAGAATAGAATATTATTTGAACTCGATCATTTCCCAGCTACCAATGCACTAAACTGCCAGACGAAACGATAGCCACTATAAAGGGTTAAAAACCCACAAAAGGACAAAATTGTCCCCCTTAACCAGTCGATAACATAATGACAACTTAGTTATAACATGTTTCGCTCCTTCATTATATCGAAATAGACTGAATATAAATAATTGCAGTACGACACGTTTTTTTTTTAGGAAATTCCTCGGCAGCGTTGTGTCAGTGAGTGAAAAAATCAGTTAGTGAGAAACGCATTAAGTGGGTGGACGTTGTTATGCGGTTCGTCGCAACCAATATCCTTCTACATGACTGTTCAGTGTTCCACGTACACCAGCATGTAAACCCAAAACGAAAATGTTTTTGTACTTATGAAAAAACCCAAAGTCAGTAGCAATTTTGATCTCCTTTTCAAACGTATTACTGGGTAACGACAGGAAATTTATGGTTATAACTTTCTAAGGGAATTGCAGATATAGTAAGGTTTTAATAATGTTGAACAGCCCATTAGTGTATTAATCGGCTAATGGGTTGTGCACACCCCTTAAAACATTACTATATTGCAATTACTTAGGGAAGTATAACCCAAATTCCTCAATCAGTTTAAAATACAGCGGGCAAATGGTCAATATGCCCTAGGCGGGCCGCGGAGCGGCCCGCCGGTGACCTTGAGCAAATTCCAGCGGCCCTACGTGTACACTTCCGTCGGCCGCCGGTTAAAACATACGGAAGGGCCTCCGGAAGCCCTCCGTCTTTGTATTTGCTGGGGACTAATTAAGTGACTGTTTATTACAATGAAAACTTCGGTAGCCCCCTGAGAACCTGTTCAGAAACATTTTTTCTATTTTTATACCCCCTGCAAGGTTTTCCATCTTTTTGACCTGGGAAAGCGAAAATCACAACCATTTTTAGCTAAATGTCAGGAACCTTTCCATTGGACCTCAAGATATTAAGCCCCGACATAGAAAAGCGCTAATTTTGGCCTTCCGGCCAGAAATTTTTCACCTGAGACTTGTTAACAATTGGGATGAACAAAAATTGGGTATCAAATTGAAGCATTTTTTTAATATTATTTCTGAAAAAACAACCCAAGTAAACTTTCAAGAAAAAAAGACACACATATCCAAAAAAAAAAAAATTTTTCTGAAAAGTCATAAATTTCAAAATATTACAATCTTGGCATCAAAAAAATTGTGTGACAAAGACTCAAAAAACTATTTTAAAGGGGCAAAAAAATCTTTGCCCTTGTCAGGGGGAACTTACATCTTTTTTTTCAGGTTTGCTTTTTAAGGGCAAAATAAAATGCCAGGTTTTGTATTCCACATTTTTTGAAAGAAGGATTTTTTTTGTGAAATCTTGGTATGTTTTTGCGAAATCATCTCATTTGACCCCCTCAGAATGCCATTCACTACTTTTACTTGCGGGACATTTCCCGGGGGCCTTCTTAGTCCATCACCCTTGGCCAGCGCCACAGTTGCAAACCCCGTCATACTAAATCCCAAAGGGGTGTCAGCAGAAGATGACTCTCTGGCCCAAACTAGATCACCAAGTCTTTGGCTGAAACCTGAGGGAAATATTCCTCGTTTTGAAGCTATTGGCTTCTCAGTGGCGTGCAGTTTGGCAGCAATGCCCTGCTTCTCTTTGTCACGATCGCTCCCCAAAGAGAGCGAAACGGACCCAACCCCTTGTGGGGACCACTTGTTTTTTAAGTTTTTGTGGATGCCTGGCAATCTGGGGATCTGTTCTCTTAAATTTCAATGCCCCTTCAGAACTCAGATTTTTTGCGGGAGCATCGCAGCAAGTGTAGAGACATCCAAGGGGTATAGAACTCCTAGGAAGAGGTTGAGGCTTCCGTTTCAAACAGTTTCTTCATCTACTCCAGTCCCTCGAAAAACATAAACTTTTATGAAACAGGTTTCTGGCCACCCACCGGCCTGAGAAGGGCCCAAACGACTCCAGGGTTTCCCACGGGGAGGCGTGTCCCCAAGGCATCATTTAAACTCAGCCTCTCAGGGTAGTCAGCCTGGGAGGTTCTCCGCCCTCAGGTTTTCCCTGTATATTTCCTTGCCTCTTTTTTCTTTTATTCACCATTTTTTTCGATGGAAGGGTTGTGGGGTTTGTCTTGGTAAATCTTCCAAACGTCCTTGAAGTGTGAACCGGATCTCGGGGCTCTTGCCTTTGGGGGGAAAAACAATTCCCCCTACGCACCAACCAGCACTTTGAATGTTGTCTGCAGGCCAGGAAAACCTTCCTGTCAAGCGTTGTCCAGAAGCTTGGCAGCTCCCCGGACTCCCGGGGCGGGCCGTTGTGTCAAACAAAAGGGGCATGATATAGTACCCCCCAGCCTCAGCAAATCCAGGATGCCTTGCCGAGCCTTTTCCTGTTGAGCGTTATCACGGTACTCCCAGTAGCTTCCCTTCAGGATTCGGTGCCTGAGACAAGCACAGCCAAGCTCTGACTGGTCCCAGGTCACTTCCCAGAATCTCTCAGCATCTTGCCATCCCAGTGGAGAGCACTATTTGGGGGGGTCCTCCAAAAATGCTGCCATTTTACCCGGGCTGATGTGGTACCTTTCAGCATCTGTTCGTCTCGTTTTTGGGGGTTTGAGATGAAAAACTTTCCAGGTCAGCCCCACCCTTCAAGGTAGCAAGATAAGGCTGTTGTCAGACAACCCCCGACGATCAGCGGTACTGCAGATGTAAACACACTCCAGACCCCCCTGGGAAAGTGAGCCCACAGTGCCCCTTGGTGATGTGAACTCCGGCGAGGTTTTTTGGTAACCATGCCCCTCTGCATTCCTTCACTGTGGGTTTTGGGTCACCCGGTAGACACACAGCAGCAGTCCTTGCTGTGTGGAGCTGAAAAATTTTAGAAATTTTGTACAAATTATATCTTGTTCCTTCTCCTGCGTCTTGCAGCCCTCTTGCTTGCTGCTGGGCCCCGGGGGTCAAATATCTTGTCAGACCGACTGTGGGCCTTTTCTCTGTTTCTGATCCCGGGAAACCTGATGTCCTTGCCTTTTTTTCCTTTAAGCAGCGGTTTCTCTTATTTCCTGGTGGCTCTGAAACTCCTACGAAAGGTATCTAAATTTCCCGGCAAAGGCACCCCTTTCCCTCCAGGGTCACCGTTCTACTTTATTCCTTTCTAGATCTCTGGCTTTTTGGAAAGGGCATGAAATCTGCGTGCATTGGACTTTGGTCATGGTCTTTATCCCAGCCATCTGCCCAAAAGGGATGATAGCCCCATTTTTTATTGGCGAGGGGTTTAGTTAGGATTCCCCGTATTTTCTGGCAAAATCCGGAGATGGGGAAGACTGGAAGCCGCTGTTGGTGGGGGAAAGGGGACCCCTGAGCTGGATAGGGTAGCCGATCAGGAAAGGTTTTTGTGCAGATCTAGTAGAGGGCGGGGGACGCTTGTCTTGGACTGCAGGTTTGGGGGTTTTGAGATTCGACTTTGCGTCCTCGGAGCTCCCTTTCTACTGCCATAGTGAATTATCTTGTGAGTTCTCGGATTTGTTGCATTTTTAAAAAGATCTGCAACAAAATAACAAATTAGAGTCTGCTAAAAAATTTTAAATTTTTGACTAAGGGGAAATCAATTATATTAGTTTAATTTTTTTTTAAAATTTGTCTGTAAATACACAGTAAATTTTCCCTAAAGTTTCTAGCATTTTATGTTTCAGTCAGCTCTAATTACTTGCTTTAAAATGCTTTTTGTCCATTATTTGGGGAAAAAAAAAAGGCGAAAACAAACATCAAAATGTCCGAAACTGCGTTTCAGAAAACGTGTTAGAAAATAACTTAGCTTTATGAGGAAAGGTTCCGACACTTTGGCTTATAATGGGTTTTAATTTGACTTTTCCGGTAAAAAAACATTGGGAAACCCGGAGGGGGGTTAAAAAAAGGAAAAATTGTTTTCGAACAGGGCTACGGGCCCTGGGTGCCCTCTGCCTCCTACAACCAAAAAGCGTCGTACACCCAACAAATACACTGAAAATGGGAAAGGACAACAAATTTTAAATTGGCAGACCAAATAAAGGCCCCCTATATTTCCTTGCAAATTTCAAAACTGACGGAAAAATGATATAAAGGCACAGGGAAAACAAAATAAACGAAATGTTTTAGGGAATATAGGGAATTTTGGCAGCTCGATCTAGCTTGGTGTGTGGACACTGTCAATTCCCCTTAGAGATACCAACTAGATACGCGTGCGACCTTCTCTGGTAAAATAATTTTCTCGAGTTTAATTTAAGATAGATTTATTTATTAAAATGTGCTTTTCACAAATAATTCCTGGGCCATAGCCTTCACAATTTCAGCAACATTTTATTTCACCGGAATTGCATGAAACGTTGCTCATAGTGGCTTTTGTTCATGGTGATTACGATTCTGGTCTTCGTTTTCCGATATTTGCTTGAAAAAGCAATTTTTGAGCCTTTGTAAGCTTATTTACAAATAGTAAATCTATATTGTACGCCCTTTCAAAAACAAACTAGGCTTCTGTGGGAAAATTATATAGAACATGTATTATTGTTCTTCGGAAGATGTACAATTGGTATTGAGATCATTTTTACGTCTGTATGATAATAAAACTACTATTTTTTAGGCTGCTTATAATGGTAACAATACTACCTTTATTGCGTTTCCCTATTTTTACTATGTAACTATTAACCCTAGACCAAATATGCCATGGATATGTTTTGTTAAGCTCAAAGATATCTACCCTAAGCAACTATCCGTTTCTTTTTTGCTTATACCGATCTGGAGATTTAAGTTTTTTATATTTTGTGCAACTTTGTGGTGTTCAATTTCCAGCAGCTTATTGATGCATCTATCTTTTATCCGTCAAACTTTTTGTTTATATCTTGATCAAGAGCATATCTGCAGAAATCGTATGCTACTTTGAAGCATGCTCATTTCTTATTCGCAAAAGTTTTACTTATGTATGACCCCGTCCCCTTGATTTCAGGAATATTTTTTTCGGGATATATGCCCTAAAAACACATTTGATGCGGTCATTTATCAATGGAATTTTAATCTGCTTACACCACAGGGAAGCCTGTTGAAATCGGGATTTATTTCCATCAATAACGTTTTCTCGAAGAAAAACAATCCGGTTCTCGAGATAATAGGGAAACATTGCTTTTCCCAATTTTCCGCAGCCTCGTACTGATACATTCCACGGCTAACTTTTTTTTTTAGGGAACAAAGACGCTTCAGTCTGTCACAGTGCTGCCAGATGCAGGGAAATTTCCGTTCAAGGGAAATTCAGGTCACTACAGTAAAACAGGGAAGAAAATTCAATATATACCAAAATATAAGGAAATTCGAAAAATACGGAGAATATATAAACGTTTTGTGTATATATCTCTAATTGATAGAGAAAGAGATTCGCTGCAAATCCTGAAATAGCCGTATCGTTCTCGTCCGGTTTTCGTACAAACAATGTCGGTACCGTACAGTACATGTTCAGAGGTCCTATCTCAGAATCCCGTGAGTTCAATATCAGTTACCGAAAGCTTCCATGCTGATTGACGTTTGGAAGTCTCTGAAGGATTTCTGTTACTGTGTTATTGCTGTGACCTGAAAACCAAAAACCGCCAGATTTCTCTCTAGCCGCTGGATGGTAATTTTTTCCGCCATCGGCTGATTGCCTTTTCAGGCCTGATTTCTTATTTTTGCTACTGAAATAATAGTTTTGGTGGTGTTAGATGATTGTTCCGTTTTTCAAGACATTACGTGAAGTATAAGTGTAACAAAATCAAGGTATAGGTTTACACGGTCATATCGCTAGTACATGTAATAACTTTTTTTTTTTTACTGACTTAAGTATATTCTGATTTCTTAAGCCGGCCACACACACACCGGCGCGGCCTGTCCGGCCGACGAGAATGGGCGTGGCTAGAGGCGGCCGGTGTGTGTGTGGGGGTGTTTTTCATCCGGCGGGGCCTGTCGCAGCGGCCGGATGAAACTCAGTCGGCGCCTGAAAATTCCGTCCGGCGCGGCCTGCCGCCTGCGTGTGTGTGGGTGCCTTTCGGCGCGGCCCGCCCCTCGCTCGGCCAGATAATGACTAATTGTACCAGTAATAATTGTATTTATGATAATATATGTATTATATATGACGTATTATATATAGGTATTATATATGGCTGCACATGCAGCCATCACCAACAAGTCATTTTCGGACAGCGGATTCATGTTGTCACCACGGTGGTCCGACGTGTACTGTATATTTTCATGAGGCGGCCGGTGTGTGTGTGTGAGTCTCGTCCGGCGAACGATGCCCCGCCACTTTTTGTCGGCCGGACAGGCCGCGCCGGTGTGTGTGTGGCCGGCTTTACAATGAAGAACATTTCGGTAGCCCCCTGGGCCAGAAGCCACAAAACATTTAAAGACCTTTTTTTGGTCGAGCCAAAACGACGGAACCCCCCAGCGCGGAAGATTCGTGGGTTTTCGTCGTAACGGCACAGGGCCCAACGATGCTCAAGACCGGTTTTAGCAGAGGCGGAAGTCCCCCAGACTGATTTTTGTTTGGATGCTATGAAATATTTTTTTATGGGTGAATGTAGACATAGATTGCATTTGGATGGAAATTTTATTATATATAGGGTTTAAAAGAGATGAAATAAAAGCAAGGGATCATCTACGTCTGGCGCGCGGCCTTGGCAGCAGCAGAGCAGCATGATGAAGCCCGTGAGTGGATTCAACACCAACTTAAACTAAGGAGATGGGTGTCTTTGGTAATATTTATTTAGGGGAGCGAAACCCTTGATGATCCTAGATCCTGGGATTTTCCTAGGGTGCTATCACAGGTGTGGGAGCTGACGGTCTTCTCGGAAGGCACAGGTGAGGCGGATAATGCGGGTTTTTTACTCAAAAGGTTTTGAGTGGCGGCTGGAGCGAAAAGCTCCCCCGCCACTGTAGGTTTGGGCAGGCTTAAACGTCTATTACTCGGTTATTATACAATAGTGATTATGGTGAGATGTTATATATATGTTCTTATCAAAAATGTAGACCGTGGTCACCTTAAATAAGGGTTTTTTAAAGATGTTATGATGAGGTGACTGATGGCGGGGCAGTGCGGAGAGGCCTTGCGCGGGGCATCCCATATCACAATTATTAAATTTTCAACCCACACACACACCTTTTACCACCAAAACCTAGCAACAAGGCTCCTTACTTATAATTTTACTATCTGGGCCAGAAGCCACAAAACACTAAAAAACCTTTTTTTCCCTTTAGTCCTACGACGGAACCACAGCGCGGAAAATCGTGGTTTCGTCGTTAACGTGCACACTGGCCCAACGACTGCTAAAGGGACCGGTATTAGCAGAGGTCGGAAGTCCAAGCATGCTCATTATGCTTGGTAATATGAAAATCTTTTTATAGATGAATGTAGACATATGATTGCTTTTGGATGGATATTATCATATATATGTAAAGGGGAATGAAATAAAGAAAGGGACTAAATCAAAGTCGGCGCGCGGCCTTCGGCAGGAGCAGCAGCAGCATGATGAAGCCCGTAAAGGTGGATACAACCCCAACTTCACTAAGGGAGATAGATGTCTTTGGTAATATTTAGTAGGGGAGCGAGAACCCCTTGATGAACCATGATCCCTGGTGATATCCTATGGTGTATCCAGGTGTGGGGAGTGACTGCTTCTTTCTGGAAGGCACAGGTGAGGCGGATAACTGGGGGTTTTACTCAAAAGTGTTGAATGGCGGCTGGAGCCGCCAGCTCCTCCGCCACTGTAGGTTTGGGCAGGATTAAACGTCTTATTACTCGTTATTGTACAATTTAGTGATTATGGTGAGATGTTATATATACTTGTCATTATTTAAATCAATGTAGCACCGTGTGTCACCTTAAATAAGGGTGATTTAAAGATTTATGATGAGGTGACTGATGGCGGGGCGAGTGAAGGAGAGGCCTTGCCGCGGGGCCTCCCCATATCACAAATATTCACTATTTCAACCCACCACACACCTTCTACCCCCAAAACACTAGCAACACAGGCTCCCTTTCTTTTACATCTTACTATCTGATACATAAAAAACTCCTTAAAACGCAAGCATTCCGAATAAAACGAGAATTAGTTGAGATGACGGGGAAAGAAGGCGGAGAGAGGCAAATCGGCATGCCATTTTTGCCAGAAATATGTTCGTGACTTTTTGATGGTGAGAAGTTTTAAAAACTGTTTGTCATTGGCTGGTGGCTGATGAGCGCTTGATGGGCGTCATTACTCGCCTTAGCCAGTCAGCGCCTTCCGACGCGTTAAAAGACCGAAAAAGGGAGGCTTTGTTAGCTTTGTCGTTAGGAAAAAAGTTCAGAGAAGATGGTCGTTGCTGGCGCAAACTACCTTTTGCTGGTTCCCGCCCTGATACATTAAAACTCCTTTAAACCTTATAAATATTATTTGATACTTATTATTAACCCTTATTTAAAACGCAAGCATTCCGAAATAAAACGAGAATTAGTTTGAGATGACGGGGAAAAGAGGGCGGGGAGAGGCAGTCTGGCATGCCATTCTTGCCCGGAAATATGTCTCGCTGACTTGTGATTGGTCGAAAGTTTTAAAACTGTTTGTCATGGGGCTGGTGGCTGATGAGTCATTACTCGCTTTGCCAGTCAGCGCCTTCCGACCGTAACGACCGAAAGGAGTTTGTAGCTTCGTCGTTAGGAAAAGAATCAGAGAGATGTCGTTGCGGGGCAACTACCTTTTTGCTGGGTTTCCCGCCCTGTACCTAACCAACGCTCCCGTAAACCAAGAACACTGAGAAAAGGGAAAGTTGAACAAATTTTAGTTGGAGGGAAGTAAAAAGCCTCGGATTTTAATAGCATTCATTTTGACGGAAGCGATAAAGGCGAAGGGTCGTAAAAGAGAAGTTTTAAAAGAAATAGGGAAATTTTTGCCTGGGGCCCGGCCTGGGTGCGCAATTTCCCTTTAGAGGACAGCCGTCGTCACCCAATCCTGAAAATGGAATTTAGTGAAAAATTTATTATAAGTTTTAAAATAAACCTTTTGTTCCAATAGCAAATTTTTTCCCCAAATTTGCTGGAAAAAAATGTATAAGGGCGCAGGGAAAGTTACAAAGCTAAAAAAGAAAAGGTTTTAAGTTTTAAAATAGAAATTTGGAGTGTCTGGGGCCTGTTTGACACTTCATTCCCCTTTAAACAACTAGCGTGGAAATTTGGAAATATATTTTCTTTGAGTTAAGATGATTTTTTATTAAATGTGATTTTAAAATAATTTTATAGGGTTCAAATTTAAAAATATTTTATTTCCCATTTCAAAGAAACATTGTCATAGGGCCTTTGTTAAGGTAACGTTCTCCCCCATTCCGATTTTGCTAGACGGAAAACAATATTTGGCCTTTTTGTGTTATTTACAAATATTAAATCAATTTTAACCTTTAACAAACTATGTTTTTTTGTGGGAAAAATTATTATGAACATGTATTTTTTTTCGAAGATTTTACCCAATGGTATTAGGATATTTTTTTCTTATGTAAAAAACTGATTTTTTAGGCTGTTATAATGGTTTAAACAAACCTTTAGGGTTTTCCCTAATTTTACAAAAAACTTTCCCAGATAATAGGGAAACATTGCTTTTCCCAAATTTCCGCAGCCTCGTGCTAATACATTCCACGGCTAACGGTTTTTTTTAGGGAATAAAGACGCTTCAGTCTGTCACAGTGCTGCCAGATGCAGGGAAATTTCCGTTTAAGGGAAATTCAGGTCACTACAGTAAAACGGAAGAAAATTGAATATATACCAAAATATAAGGAAATTCGAAAGATACGGATAATAAAAGATAATATATAAATGTTTTGTGTATATAATTATCTCAAATTGAGAGAGAGAGAGAAAGAAAGAGAGAGAGATTCGCTGTAAATCCTGAAATAGCCGTATCGTTCTCGTCCGGTTTTCGTACAGTGTCGGTACACTGGTAGGGGCGTATTTAGGCCTGGGCATTGGGGAATGCTACTACTGGCACTGTGAGAGATGGCTACGCGTTATGTATTGGTCCCCATGGCTCCGGTACCAGAAACACCAACAGTTCTCTGCTTCTGAACTTTGCAAGGTCCAGAAGGTTGAGAATTGCAGGTTCTTGGTATCAGAGACCAGAGCTGCACCGCTGGACATGGTATAGTAATGCCGGAGGGGTAGCAAAGGAGATCGACCACATCCTCGTTAGCACTCGTTGGAGGATCCTCCAGAACTGCAGGGTTTACCGGAGTGCTGAGTTCTTTGGAACAGATCACAGACTTGTTGTTGCTACACTTAAGCTTCATGTCAAGTCCAGAAGAATCTCAAGAGGTAACCATACTGTGTTTCATCTTGAGAAACTGAAGGACTTGACATGTGCTCATGAGTATGCGGTGGCAGTCTCAAATCGGTTTGATGTGCTCGGTGCTCTCGGGGACCCTGTATAAACTGTGGGATACCTTCAAACGTGAAACTCTACAGGCTGCCAAGGAGTGTATTGGGGAGCGCCCGAGGTCAAGGCGTGGTTTTGTCTCGACGGAGACGCTGGAGAAAATCGAGGAGGGTCGCGCTGCCAGGCTGGTTGGGAACCGGGACCAGCACAGGGCTCTGTCACGCCGGACTAGAACCCTCCTGGGGAGAGACAAGGAGAGGTATGTCAGGAGTCTCGCTGAGGATGTCGAGGGTCATTTGAACGCTAATGACCTCCGACCCGCCTACCGAGCCCTGAAGAAGCTCCGTTCCAAGTCTCCTTCTCGGGCGAGTGCTATTCGAACAGCAGATGGGCGCCTCGTGTCGGACATGGATGGGCAGATGGCTCGTTGGGCTGAGTACTTTGGGCAGTTGTTCACGGTGGACCCTCCAACTGAGCAGCTTCACACCACTGGGTTACAGGCAGTGGATGCCGATCCTCCCATTGACGAAAGCGCACCCTCTCTTGACGAAGTCAGAGAGGCTGTAGCAAATTTGAGGGGTGGAAAGGCAGCTGGTGTTTGTAATATCAGTGCGGAGCTCCTCAAAGCTGGGGGTGAGGCCATGATCCACGGGTTGCATGCTGTCCTGACTGCCGTGTGGCAATCAGGTACCATTCCTCCTGACTGGAAAAGGGGGCTGGCTGGTCGTCCCTATCTGGAAAGGGAAAGGGGACCGTCAGGACTGCAACAATTACCGCGGTATTACACTGCTCAGCGTACCAGGCAAGGTGCTTGCCCATCTATTGCTGACACGGATTCGCAGCCATCTGGTGAAGGATCAGAGACCTCAGCAGTCTGGGTTCACGCCTGGTAAGTCAACAACGGACCGTATCCTAGCGCTTCGTGTCCTGGTGGAACGCCGACGTGAGTTTCGACAGGGGATGCTTGCAGCCTATGTTGATCTCAAGAAGGCGTTTGACTCAGTGCATCGTGAGTCACTCTGGGATCTTCTGCGACTTCGAGGGATTCCTGCAAGGACTATTGGTTTGATAACTGGTCTGTATTCTGGGACTGAGAGTGCTGTGAAGTGTGGGGCAGGTGTATCCGGCTTCTTTCCTGTGAATACAGGAGTGAGGCAAGGGTGCGTCCTTGCCCCATCACTTTTCAACGCTTGTATGGACTGGGTATTGGACAAGGTTGTAGATCAAAGTGATTGTGGAGCATCCGTTGGCAACACCAAGATCACTGATCTTGTTTTTGCCGATGATGCAGTAATCTTTGCTGAGTCGCTGGAGGTCCTGGTGATGGCTCTCGAGGCGCTGCACGAGGAGGCAAAGCCTTTGGGATTTGAGGTCTCCTGGCTCAAGACCAAGGTCCAGGTGTTTGGAGACTTACTAGATGAAGTAGTACAGTCTGTTCATGCGTGTGGCGAGGACATTTGAGATCTTGGAAAGTTTTACATACCTTGGTAGCGCAGTCCATAATGACGGCGGGTCACGTCAAGAAGTCTTACGGTGGATTGGCATAGCCCACGGTGTTATGGACTCGCTCAGCGGGAGTATTTGGCGTTGTCGGTACCTGTGCAGGAGGACAAAGATCCGGATCTTCAAATCGCTTGTGATCCCTGTCTTACTCTATGGTTGTGAGACATGGACACTAAATAGTGACTTGAAGAGACGAATCAATGCCTTTGGTAATAAGTGTCTTCGCAGAATCATGGGGTATCGCTGGGATGATTACGTATCAAATCAGCGATTGCACCGTGAGACTGAATCGAGGCCTATTACCTGCATAGTCCGTCAGCGCCAACTTCGGCTATATGGGCATGTGGCACGCTACCCTGAAATCGATCCTTCCCATCGGGTTGTATCTGTAAGAGACAATCCGGCGTGGAGGAGGCCAAGAGCCCACAAGGCTCGTGGCTGGGGCAAGTTGATGTTTCTTGTCGAGAGCTGCTTGGTATGGGAAAGGAGCCTGCATGGGAACTCGCGCGTGGTGACCCCCGGGAGTGGCGTCGTAGGGTGGGCGAGGCGACGCGCCCCCCGGCGTATGCCCCCAATGATTGATTGATTGGGGGCTATAGCCCCGAATGTCTTATGAATAGCCCCGGATCTCAAATACCATTTTTTTTCTATTTTATTATTTTTTTTTTTCTCACAAAAATAAGATAAAAATCTGACTGGGACCAACATAAAATTATAGTAAAAAACAAGATATTTGGCTAGATGTTACTTAGCGTATGCTGATGGCATCCTATTTATGAGCAGGACATGCATGAGAGAGGTGGAGAGAACAGAGGAGATTAGGAGTGCATGAGAGGAGACACCAAAAGTCCTTTTGGATAGGTGAAGAAGAGAATATCAGATGGACAAGACACAAGAGTTAACAGAAGTGCAATTTTTTCGAAGTGCATTTTTTTTAAGTACATTTTTCTTAGTGCATTTTTTTCGAAGTGTATTTTTTTCGAAGAGCATTTTTTTCGAAGTGTATTTTTTTCGAATTGCATTTTTTCGAAGTGCATCTTTTTCGAAGTGCATTTTTGTGTGTCATTTGGCCAGTCCTTTGTGATGTAAAAAAAAAGTAGTTATAAGACCGAGGTGGTCAGATTTCAGTATTGAACAAAGCATTGGGAATATACAATCTATATGACTGCTTCATTACGCCAAAGCTCTCTTTTTCTTAAGGTTTAACTCCTACTGATGAAAATAAAAATAATAAAGAACTTGAACTCCAACTCAGTTTGTTTTAATTTTAATTTAATTCCATATTTCGAAAATTATCCTAAGCAAATTACCGCAGCCTTTGGTAGAGCACAGTGTCTCACATCTTATATTCATTATACTCATAAATAAATCGAAAATTATCCAGTAAAAATTTAAAGATCTCTTGGCTAGGCTAGGCCCCCAATGTTTCAAGATGCTAAATACGCCCCTGCTTAGCATTGCAATAGGTTACATTAGCCACCGCCATGGCAGCTATGTTTGGTTGGGTGACTAGCATTTATTATGCCTGTGAAACAACTATTAATACCGATTTTCTTAATTTCCTAATCTAAAGTCAAATGTATCAATTTGAAAGATAAGTGGAATAGGTATGAAAAAGCTTATATGGTGGAAGAAGATCCGTTATTACAATCATGTGATGATGATGGCTGTAAAAAAGCCAGTATCAAGAAAAGATATACTGTAGCTTCATTATTTGTACTTGGAAAGAAAAAACAACAACAATAGCAACGAAAAAATAACAACAAGACAACAAGAACAAGAACAATACAACAACAATGCAAAGCACTCCAGTGCAAAACCCTCGGAGTAGTGTGTTTTAGATCAGAAGCCTTATGAAGACCATCCTAGTCAGTGTATAACCGTATGAAGGTAGTATTGTACATAATTCATGAAGCATAATCCGATTGGATTGTAAATTCAAAAATGATATCATCAAAATAAAATTTTATGTGTAAAATTGTTTACCATGAAAAGCTAATGATAATAATAGTACCAATACAACTACTACTACTACTACTACTACTATTACTACTATTACTATTACTACTACTACTACTTATGACACAGTACAACATAAGAAAAACATCATGGCATGAAGTTACATCTGGCAACCTTCAACTGTTATATTGACCTTGAACGCGACAGTGGTGATGAAAAGGTGTTTGTGTTATTCTTCCTGACTGGCTAGGACACAGGAAACACTTTAGGGTGGCAACGTCTTTACTTGTGAAGGCAGATACAGACAGCATGCCAGCAGGACTAACTCTGTCCGGGTGGGCTCCCGAACCCTAGGAGGTGAGCTCGTCTGAAGCTATGCTCGAAACAATCGAGCCTAACATTTCAACTGCTAATTAACAATACAACATCTCCCCCGAAGATACATACAACATCTCCCCCAAGATGAATAAACACATATGAATCTTAAGCAATGAATATTCTAACAAAAATCAATGAAAATATATACATTAACCATAAATACTCGACATACAATGGTTATAAAAAGAGCTAAGTGTATGAAGCCACAGGTCCCCAAGTGACGTGCAGACGTTCAGGAGGCTGGCGTAGGCGATTACTGCGACGGGGAATCTTGTCTTCCTTGACCGCTGATGTGCTTGTGTCAGACTGGGCAGGCGACGTAGGCGGCGTTGGTAAAGTCTCCATGGCAGGATGAGACGTTGCAGGCGTAGTCGTGAGCAGGGGCCGATACGGACGCAGAAATCGGCGGTTTCTCCAATAAAGTCTCCCACTACCCAGCTTTACGAGGTATTTTCGCCTGTCGCCAACTCCGACCACCTCGCCTGCACGATCCCATAGGCCTGTAACGTTGTTCTGGACATCAACCCTGGAGCCGATGCGTAAGCCATGAAGTGTACGGGCGGAGCGGTCGTGACGCTGCTTCGTCTGATGCCGGAGATTGTCAGCTCTGGCATCACACTCATCGGCTGCGCGCTGCCACTCTGGGGCAAACGCACGATGATGAGTGGGCACCCCAGATCGCAACGGATGCCCGAAGAGGACTTGCGCGGGTGATCTTCCACTAGCGCGTGGCGTATTCCGTAGCTCCAGGAGACCTCGTTCGAATGCATCGTCGTCTAACTGCCTACCGGTCGTTGCTGCCATAATCAATTTTTTGACAGTCTTCACAGATGCCTCCGCGTGACCGTTAGCTCTGGCGTAGGTCGGCGACGACATCTCGTGGTGAACCTCCCAGCGATACAAAAACCTGCGCATAGTTGATGACGCAAACTGCGGTCCCCCGTCAGTCCGCAGTATAGTCGGAACCCCAGTCATGCCGAAGAGGTGGCGTAACTCACGGACTAGATGGTCAGCAGAGGCCGTTCTGGGACACGCTATCACATATGGCCAGCCGGAGAGCCGATCCACATATACCAAATATGTTGTGCCCGCTACATGGAAGTAGTCGGCTGACACCGACTCGAACACTCGAGTGGGCGGCCGGTCGTCCATCCACAGCGGCTCGTTGGCGTGGCTGGGTAGTACCATACGGCAATGGGGACAGGCAGACACGGTGTTGGCGATGTCGTTATCAATCCCAGGCCAGTAAACTGTTTGACGTGCTCGGCGCTTCGTTCGCTCAATACCTTGATGCCCTTCGTGCAAGCGGCCGAGAACTTCCTTGCGTAGGCTGGTCGGGATGACTAGTCTCGCCCCGTATACGATCATGTCATCATCCAATGACAGCAGATGCCGGACTCCCCAATAAGGCCGGATGATACTGTGAAGCTGAAGGCGATGTTCCGGGAATCCCTGTAGGATGGCTTGTTTAAGAGAAGAGTACTCGGGATCACGCGAAGCAGCAGCACATACCTTTTCCAATCCTGGGTCTACCACTGGGGCGAGTCGAAAGCCATCTTCTGCTGCACGGGACGCCTCCAAAGCCGCAATTATGGTCTCGTGCAACGGATCGGACTTCACTACAGCTGTGTCGAGGATTGGCTCCGGATCACAGACCGGTGAGCGTGAAAGCGCGTCTGGTATTTGGTGCTCCGTCCCTTTCTGCCAACTGACTGTAAAACTGTACAGGATTAACTTCTCACGCATACGCTGCAGCCGCGGATTTTCTATCTCTGACAGAAGCTTATGGTTCAAAATGGGCACCAACGGGCGGTGATCCACTATCAGATCGAAGTGAGGCAAACCTGCTAGGAATATCCGGCACTTCTGACATGCCCATACGCAAGCAGCCAGCTCCAGCTCAATTACAGCATACCGACTCTCTGTATCGGTGAGGAAACGTGAACCACACTGAACCATACGCCAGAAGTCCCCGTGTTTCTGCATTAGCACGAATCCCAACCCTCGCGTCCTGGCAGCATCCGTCTGCAGTACAGTCGGCAGTTTCGGATCGAAGAATGCCAGGATGGGTGGCGATATAAGCACCCTTCACCTCGAGGAATGCTGCCTCGTGGTGTTCGGTCCATGCCCAAATACGGTTTTGCTTCAGAAGATCTCGAAGCGGTTGGGCTGCGGCGGTGATTTCCTGTGAGAAGCTCCCCAATTGGTCGACCAAACCCATGAACGACCGTAAATCAGTGATGTTCCCAGGCCGAGGAAAATTCTTGATGGCGGTGACCTTTTGATCGTTCAATGAGTAGCCATTCTCGGTGACTCGGAACCCACAGTATTCCACTTCATTCCTCGCGAATAGAAACTTCTTAGGGTTTAAAGTGATGCCGACCTCGTCGCATCTTCGCATGATGTCAGTCACGTGTTGGAGGTGTGCCCGATATGTGTCGTCGTAAGCGAGGATGTCGTCGACAACTTTGATGGTGTAGGGTATGCCTCCCAGAGCAATGTCTCCTCTGCGGTTGTATTCATCCCGGAGGACACCAATCCCATGACCGCGCGCTTGAATTTAAATCTGCCCCACGGTGTAATGAAGCACGTTAGGTCCTGGCTTTCAGGAGCAATCGCGATCTGGTGATACCCCATGGCGGCGTCCATTGTGGTCATCCAGCGGGCGTGACCTGCTGCGATATCAGCGACCGCAACGTGTGGTGGAAGCATGGGGTATGTCGGACGCCGCACGTATTTGTTCAGCTTGGTTAAGTTCACGCACATTCTGATACCGGCATTCTTCTTTGGCACAGGCACCATGGGGTGACACCAATCCGTAGGGTAGTCGACGGGCGCGATTATATGTTTGGCAAGGAGGTCATCGAGTTGCTTCTTGATGTAGTCTCTCCAGCTGTAGGGCAGTGGTCTGGCGGTGGTGACTGCAAATGGCTCCGCGTCAGACGTAAGTTCTATCACCATTGGCTTACCAGTCATTGTGCGCAACTTTGATTCGCCACTAAACACGCGTGGAAAACATGCCTGGATTTGACCCACGTGCGTGGCCCGAACCTCCTCTGACGGATCAGTGTCGTGTGTCCATGCTGGTAACTGAGCGATGACTTCGTGACTTGCATCCTTACTGTTCTGGTCCACGAACAGTGTTGCAGGCACCTCATACTTGGAGTCCTTTGGGTCAGATACAACTGTACCGATTTGCCGTGGAAAGTCAGCAGGTACGATCCCTAGCGCATGAACAGTCGAACCAGCCTAATCAGCATCCTGACAAGTTGTCAATTACGTGGACGGCTGTTTCAGTGCGGTGACCCCCTAATTCCAGTGAGCAACCAACTTGACCCTTACACTCTAGTGGGTTGCCTCCAACAGCACTGAACGATGCGTGGGCAGGAAGCAAGTTATCAATGTCGATTCCTAAATGAAGAGCCAGCTGACTGCCCATAACTGTAGTCTCTGGCTACCTGTGTCGGGCGTACAGCGGACGTTAGCGACGCCTGCCGGGTGAGTCACCGTCACAGACACTTGAGGAGTGGGGCCCTTTAGTGTAGACATCGGCAATGGTTTGTCTCACTTGTCGCTTACATTGACGATGGCGACGTTCCCCCATCTCGAGGTAGTCGCACTGACAAACTCTCTGTGGTACGTTCTGTGGAGGTGTCCGATACATCCACGTCAAAGCGTCCACACACTGATGGAAGTGCCCTGATTCACCCACAATTCCGGCAGGTAGCACGATAGCTGGACAGGCAGTAGAGTCTTTATGGCGTCTGTAACCACACCGCGTACACTTCTGATTAATGTCCCGAGTTGCACCATAACTCGCGGGTCTGACTCCTCTGTCACGGTACGCAGATACTTTGCCTATCGCACCACTACGAAGCACAGCATGAGTATTCCTGGCCACTTCTGACGCTCGACAGACATCAACTGCGTTGTTAAGCGTCGAATCCTATTTTCCAGCATTGTTTTCACTGCTCATCGTCTCGTGCACCACCACCACCACGCGGTCTCGAAGTTGGGTGTCGAAGCAATGTTGACAGAAGTCACAAAAGGAGGCTATTTCCTTCAAGGAGCAAAGGAAGTCGTCGAAGGTCTCCCCTTCCTCCTGTATCCGGGAGTAGAACTCGCGCCGATCCACCAAGACGTTCCTTTGCGTCCTGAGATGCGCCTCCATTGCCATTACGACCTCCTTTGCAAGAGTGTCCTCAGCTACTGGAAGAGCGTACCTGATCACCCTAGTCCAGTGGTTCTCAACCTGGGGGCCATGGTGGGCTGTTGCAAATTATACATTTCTAAATAATGTTAGGAATCTGAATTGAAAAAAAAAACTTGCATCACTGTCCTGGCAAAGAAAATTTTCTTGTTTTAATAATTAATTGATTAATCATTAAGTTGACAATAAAATTTTGTTACATAATATTGTTACGAATGTGTGTGTAGTGTGTATGTATGTATGTGGCGAAATTGTAATTGTTTGTGCAGTGTAGGTGTGATAAAAAAACGCGGAGGAGAACAAAACGCGTATGAGACGGGTGAGAGACACGGGCGGTGAGTGAGGGTGAGTCCCCGGGGAGACAGAGGGAGAGAGGCGATCGAATGATCTCAGTGTGGCCTGGGATATCATCACGTAAACATGTGGTATAATTGATTCTGAACCATATACTGTGTTATTATTTGTTCGACAATTAAAAATGCGGTCGTGTTTTTCGTGTGTGAAATATTTCTTATTTTTTGGTATCATTGTTTTTCATGCTCATTCCCAAACTTAGGTATTCCTGCTTTTTTTTTTTTTAGTGCTAATATTGATGTGACTCGCTATTCTTATTATTATTTTCAATTGGGGCAGTGCTTGGTCAAAGGAGGCGTGTTCTTGGGCTGTAGAAAAGTACATTTCAGCTTGCTAGCTTGAGTGTGAATGTTTATCATCTTTACTCTCTCTGTGTGGTATGTTTGTGTATGACTGTGTGTGCTTAATTTGTGAGTCCATGGATGTGGTTATGTATGTGGATATTTGGGGTGTTTGTCATTTTTCACTTGCCCTTATTTATCTGTCCTTCATTATCATTCTTTTTGTCTTATACATTAAGTTTGTTCTGATGTTCTGTCTTCTTAGTTTTCGTAGATTTGGCGATGGCTACTAGTGTTGGGTAAGAAGCGGAAGTACGTGAAGAGTACATTAACTACGGATTTACATCAATCCTCGCTGATGGCATCGAGAAACCTCAGTGTGTACTGTGCTTCAAAGTGCTGGGAAACGATTCTATGAGGCCTAGTAAGTTGAAGCTTTCATTTGCTGACCATCCATCCACAGTATGCTGAGAAAGACCCGTTTTCTTCAGGCGCCACGAAAGTAGTTTGGGAAAACCCAGAAACTGGATGCGACTGGTGCTTTCCAAAAAACAGACTCAAGTGTAGTTGAGGCATCATACGAGGTTGCCCTCGAAATAGCGAAGCAAAAGAAGCCCACACAATGGGTGAAACCTTAAATTTCAAGCCATGTACTTTAAAGATGGCAAGCGTGTCTTGGAGATGCAAGTTGAAACGTAAAATTCAGAAAATTTCCTTGTCAAACGACACAGTGGAAGCGGAAAATTAAGAAATTTTCAGATGACATAAAGGGAAAAAGTGATACAGGAGATCAAATCGCTCCAACTGGTATGTTTGCAATACAGTGGATGAGTCAACGGATGTGAGTTTTTGTGCACAGCTACTCGTGTTTGTTAGGTATGTTTTCTTTTTGTGATATCAAGGAAGAATATCTGTTATGTACACAGCTGAGACCACCACAACAGCTAAAGATGTGAGGAAAAGCTATCTTCTTTCTTCAAAGCTAACAGGACCCCCTGGGACAATGTTGTGGAGTCTGTACAGACGGGCTCCAGCGATGCTGGGATCAAACCAGGGTTCCAGGAGCGTGTCAAGGAAGTAGCTCCAAAATGCCAAGGGGGTTCATTGTATGATCCATCTTTTTTGCACTGGCGTCGAAAACCCTCCCTGAGAACTTTGCAAGATCCTGGAGGCAGGGGGTCAAATGCGTCAACTTTGTAAAAGCTGGAGCTCTGAACTCTCGCCTTTTCCAGAACCTTTGTAGAGACATGGATTCAAGTATGAAGCTCTCCTTTTTTACTCCAAAGGGGCGCTGGCTTTCCAAGGGAAAATGTTGTGAATCGAGTGTTTGAACTTCGGGGGGAGCTTAAATTGTTCCGGGAAAAATGCAAAGGAAAGATGATTGTTGAGTCACTTCAATGGGGTTTTTGTGGGACCACGTCTTGCATATTTAGCAGATAATTTGACCAGCTAAATAGGTTGAATCTGAAGCTACAGGCAAGGAAAGAAATGTGTTTCACCTGATGGATTGTCTTCGTGGATTTCTTGCCAAGCTCCAGAATTGGCAAAGGAAAGTCGGTGCCGGGAATGTTGCCATGTTTGAAACCTTTCAGCTGTCCTTGACGAGAATGAAAGATAGTCTGCTTGACCCATTACTTAAAACTGAAATCACTCAGCATCTGAGACCCTTTGGAAAGTGAACTTAATAGGTACTTCCCAGAATTCGAGGAGGAAGAAGGGAAGTTGGTAATGAATCCATTCTTGGCACTCTTGATATTACTACCATTCCCAGTGATGTTCAGGACGAGTTCCTTGATCTCAAACATGATTCTGCTGCCAAATATCTCTATGAAGAAAAATCTCTGAATGTATTCTGGTTTTCAATGCATCAGTCTATCCAAAAGTCAGTGAGATTGCACTTCGACTACTCTTGCCTTTTTCAACTACCTATTTATGTGAGTCTGGTTTCTCCACCCCTTTTACAAATCAAGAATAAGAGCCGGAACCGATTGGATGTGGACCCCGACAGGAGATGTGCATTGTCAGTGACACAACCTCGGATTCGTCAACTGACTGAAAGAAACAATATCAGCCTTCCCACTGATGTGTGATAAAATATGCAGAGATTAATTGAACTTTTTTCCCAACCAGATTCAAATTTGCTAGTGTCCGCTAGTCTTTTGGGAGGCAAGTGATGTAAGTTAACCTATCACAGAAATCTATCAAAATATAATAATTTGACTGTAAACTTGTAATAAAGCAAGGGGGTTCTTCATCAACATTTTTTAAATTTTTTTTTTTACCTTTTTTGGTGGGGTAAGATTGGGAGAAAAATGAAGGGGAGCCACACGAATGTTGAGAATTCATGAAGGGGGGAATGGAGTGAAAAAGGTTGATAACCACTGCCCTAGTCCAATCTTCGTCCAACAGGCTCAGCAGGATGGCTCGCTGCTCCTTCGGCGGTAGGTTGTCGGCGCGGTAAAAAAACAAAAACCCCTCGAATTTCATCTTCCAGGCGGCGAAGTTTAAGTAGTGAAGCCGATGAGGTCAGGAATGGTGCTGGTGTAGCGGCGCCAGGCAGCCTTGCTGGGGCGTCAAATTTGGTGGCAGGGCGGTGATCATGCTGGCCGCGCCAGCGCCACCGGGGGTCCAGTAAGCGCTCCATCATAGCCACCATACGCTCCTCACGCTGGGCCGAGAGCGTTGTCTGCTGCACTATCAGATTCGCCTGTTGCTCCAGTCTCCCATGGGGTACTGTCGTCGCCCACAGAAAAGGCTATCCGCGAACACCCGTCAGGGTGAAGGAAGACGACGAAGAGATCCTGTCCACAGCGCCATGTGTTATTCTTCCTGACTGGCTAGGACACAGGAAACACTTTAGTGTGGCAAAGTCTTTACTTGTGAAGGCAGATACAGACAGCATGCCAGCCCAGACTAACTCTGTCCGGGTGGGCTCCGAACCCTAGGAGGTGAGCTCGTCTGAAGCTATGCTCGAAACAATCGAGCCTAACATTTCAACTGCTAATTAACAATACAACAGTGTTGTCATCGCAATTTTCAATGTCGCAATTTTTGAGCCTTTGTAAGCTTATTTCCCCCCCGTAAATCTATATTGTACGCCCTTTCAAAAACAAACTATGCTTCTGTGAGAAAATTATATAGAAACTGTATTATTGTTCTTCGGAAGAAGTACAATTGGTATTGAGATAATTTTTACGTCTGTAGGGTAATAAAACTACTATTTTTTAGGGCTTTATAAATGGTAGAAATAATACCTTTATTGCGTTTCCCCCATTTTTATAATGAACTATTAACCCTAGATCAATATGCCATGGATACTTTTTGTTAAGCTCAAAGTGACCTACCCTAAGCAACTATCCAGGTTTTTTTTGGGTTATTTTGATCTGGAGATATAAACAGTTTTTTATATTTTGCGCAACTTTGTGGTGTTCAATTTCCAGCAGCTTATTGATGGATCATACATCATCTTTTATTTCCCTCAAACTTTTTGTTTATATCTTGATCGAGAGCTATCTCCCGGAATCGTATGCTACTTTGAAGCATGCTCATTTCTTATTCGTAAGAGTTTAAGCATGTATGACTCCGTCCCCTTGATTTCAGGGGAAAATTTTTTCGGGATATATGCCCTAAAATACACTTGATGCGGTCATTTATCCATGGAATTTTAATCTGTTTTCACCACAGGGAAGCCTGTTGAAATCGGGATTTATTTTCTTCAATAACGTTTTATCGAAAAAAAATCCGGTTCTCGAGATAATAGGAAACATTCTTTTCCCAATTTTCCGCAGCCTCGTACGGGTACATTCCACGGCTAACGTTTTTTTTTTTGGGAATAAAGCCGCTTCAGTCTGTTACCCGTGCTGCAGATGCAGGGAAATTTCCGTTTAAGGGAAATTCAGGTCACTACAGTTTAAAAAGGAAGAAAAATTGAATATATACCAAAATATAAGGAAATTCGAAAGATGTAAAAAAAAAAAGTAGTTATAAGACCGAGGTTGGTCAGATTCAGTATTGAACAAAGCATTGGGGGAAAATACAATCTATATGACTGCTTCATCACGCCCAAAGCTCTCTTTTTTTTAAGTCCTACTCCTACTGATGAAAATAAAAATAATAAAGAAGTTGAACTCCCAAAATCAGTTGTGTTTTAATTTTATTTTAATTCCATGTTTTGAAAGTTATCCCAAGCAAATTACCGGAAAACCCATTGGTAGAGCACAGTGTCTCACATCTTATATTCATTATACTTATAAATAAATCGAAAATTATCCAGTAAAAATTTAAAGATCTCTTGGCTAGGCTAGGCCCCCAATGTTTCAAGAGCAAAATCGCCCCTGTTTAGCATTGAAATGGTTTTCTTTGCCCCGCCATGGCAGCTATTTTTTGGTTTGGGTGACTACATTTATTATGCCTGTGAAAACAACTATTAATACCGATTTTTTTAAATTTCCTAATCTAAATCGAGTATAATTTTTAAAATAAGTGGAATAGGTATGAAAAAAGCTTATAGGTGCAAGAAATCCGTTATTACAATATGTGATGATGATGGTGTAAAAACAGTATCAAAAAAAAGATATCTGTAGCTTCTTTATTTGTACTTGGAAAAAAAAAACAACAACAATAAAAACAAAAAAATACCAAGGACAACAAGAACAAAAACAATACAAAAAACAATGCAAAGCACTCAAGTGCAAAACCCCGGGAGTAGTGTTTTTTTAGATCAAAGCCTTATGAAGACCACCCGTCAGTGTATAACCGTATAAGGGTAGTATTGTACTAATTCATGAAGCTAATCCGATTGGATTGTAAATTCAAAAATGTAAAAAAAATAGAATTTTTATGTGTAAAATTTTTTTACCATGAAAAGCTAATGATAATAATAGTCCCCACAAATACAATTACTATTTACTACTACAAATACTACTACTACTATACACTTAGCCGTACAACAAAGAAAAACATCTGGCATGAAGTTAATTGGCAATTCAATTTTTTTTTTATTTGACCTTAAAACGCGACGGGGTGATAAAAAGGGGGTTTGTCATCGAAATTTTTAAATGTCGCAATTTTGAGCCTTTGAAGCTTATACCCCCCCCGAAAATCATTTTGTACGCCCTTTCAAAAAACTAGCTTTGTGAGAAAATTATATAGAACTGTTTTTTGTTCTTCGGAAGATTACTATTGGTTTGGATCATTTTTTCCGAGATATTTTTACGTCTTATATAATAAAACTATATTTTTAGGGTGCTTTTTAAAAGGTAAAAAACTACCCTTTTTTGCTTTCCCCATTTTTTCTATAACTTTAACCCTAGATCATATATGCCATGGGTAATTTTTTTTAAGCTCAAAAGGGCCCACCCTAAGCAAAACCTTTTTTTGTTGCTTTTTCCATCTGGAGAATTTTAAAAAGGTTTTTTTTATTTGCGCAACTTTGTGGGGTTTAATTTCCCGCAGCTTATTTTTGATCATAAAATCTATCTTTTATCTGTCAAACTTTTTGTTTATATCTTGACAGAGCATATCGCAGGAATCGTATGCTATTTTAAGCATGCTCATTTTTATTTGCAAGAGTTTTTACGCATGTAGGCCGGACCCGCCCCCTTGACAGGAATTTCTTTTCGGGAATAGCCCCAAAAATCCTTGAAAGCGGTCCTTTTTTTATGGGAAATTTTAATTGCTTTCACCCAGGGAAAGGGCCCGTGAAATCGGGGTTTATTTTCTTCAAAAACTTTTATCGAAAAAATTCGGGTTTTTCGGGATAATGGGGGAAATTGTTTTTCCCAATTTTTCCCAGCCTCGTGTGATACTTCCACAGTAAAGGTTTTTTTAGGGAATAAAGACGCTTCAGTCTTCTGACAGTGTCCCCATGCAGGGTGGGTCTGCGGGGAGGTCGGGTACCCTTTTGCAGTAGGGGGCCTCTGGGGGCCGGGGCACCCCGTGGTGTAGTGGAGGCATTTTTCCCCTTCAAATTTTTGGGGGAGTGGTGTGGTGGTGGTGGTAGGGGGGTTGTGGTAGGGAGGGGACGCACTCAGCACCTTCTTAGGGTTCGGTGTGTAGGGGGAGGCGAGTAATATTTTCACGAGGTCAACACACAAAAGGCGAAGGAAGCAAAGATTTTTATTTAATAAACAAGCCCAACAGTACAAAATCCAGTACACAGTTTTCCTTCCATTTTTGTAGACGGTCGGAAAGGCTACACTACGTACATTCAACAGTTCCTTCCACAGTACAACCACACACAACCACGCCTCCTCCTCCACGCCACAACCATAACCACAACCGCACACCTCCTCCACGCCACACCCGCACACGACCACGTTCCAACTCTCTCCTGAGTGCCACTGCCAGCCAGCCAGCCCGCCACCCTCGCGTCCTCTGGGCAGGAACCCAGCAACAAAGGTAGTTGCGCCAGCAACGACCATCTCTCTGAACTTCTTTTCCTAACGACGAAAGCTACAAAGCCTCCCTTTTCGGTCGTTAACGCGTCGGAAGGCGCTGACTGGCTAAGGCGAGTAATGACGTCATCAAGCGCGTCATCAGTCACCAGCCAATGGCAAACAGTTTTTAAAACTTCTCGACCAATCACAAGTCAGCGAGACATATTTCCGGGCAAGAATGGCATGCCAGACTGCCTCTCCCCTCCTTCTTGCCCCGTCATCTCAAACTAATTCTCGTTTTATTCGGAATGCTTGCGTTTTAAGGAGTTTTAATGTATCAGATAGTAAGATGTATAAGTAAGGAGCCTGTGTTGCTAGTGTTTTGGTGGTAGAAGGTGTGTGTGTGGGTTAAAATAGTGAATATTTGTGTTATGGAGAGGCCCCGCGGCAAGGCCTCTCCGTCACTCTGCCCCGTCATCAGTCACCTCATCATAAGATCTTTAAATCACCCTTATTTAAGGTGACACACGGTGCTACATTGATTTAGATAATGACAAGTATATATAACATCTCACCATAATCACTAAGTTGTATAATAATGAGTAATAAGACGTTTAAGCCTGCCCAAACCTACAGTGGCGGAGGAGCTGGGGCTCCAGCCGCCACACTAAAACAGTTTTGAGTAAAAACCCGTAGTTATCCGCCTCACCTGTGCCTTCCTGAAGAAGACAGTCAGCTCCACGTCTGTGATAGCACCATAGGATATCACAGGGATCATAGGATTCCTCAAGGGGTTCTCGCTCCCCTACTAAATATTACCAAAGACATCTACCTCCCTTGGTGAAGTTGGTGTTGATATCCACCTCACGGGCTTCATCATGCTTTCTGCTGCTGCTGCCGAAGGCCGCGCTTTCCAGACGTAGATGAGTCCCTTGCTTGTATTTCATCTCTTTACTCATATATATGAATAATATCCATCCAAATGCAATCATATGTCTACATTCACCTATAAAAAAGATATTTCATAGCATACCAAGCAATAATGAGCATGCCTGGAGACTTCCGACCTCTGCTAATACTGGTCTTGAGCAGTCGTTGGCCAGTGTGCACGTTAACGACGAAATCGACGAATTTTCCGCGCTGTGGGTTCCGTCGTTGGACTAACGACCAAAAAAAGGTCTTTAAGTGTTTTGTGGCTTCTGGCCCTGGCCCCCTCCCCCGCCTCCCACCCGGCAGCCACCCAGGGCAGGAAGCCAGCAACAAAGGTAGTTGGGCCAGCAACGACGATCTCTCCAAACTTCGTTTCCTAACGACGAAAGCTACAAAGCCTCCCTTTTCGGTCGTTAACGTGTCGGAAGGCGCTGACTGGCTAAGGCGAGTAATGACGTCATCAAGCGCGTCATCAGCCACCAGCCAATGATAAACAGTTTTTAAAACTTCTCGACCAATCACAAGTCAGCGAGACATATTTCCGGGGAAGAATGGCATGCCAGACTGCCTCTCCCCGCCTTGTCCCCGTCATCTCAAACTAATTCTCGTTTTATTCGGAATGCTTGCGTTTTAAGGAGTTTTAATGTATCAGAAAGTAAGATGTATAAGTAAGGAGCCTGTGTTGCTAGTGTTTTGGTGGTAGAAGGTGCATGTGTGTGTGGGTTGAAATAGTGAATATTTGTGATATGGGGAGGCCCGCGGCAAGGCCTCTCCGTCACTCTGCCTCGCCATCAGTCACCTCATCATAACATCTTTAAATCACCCTTATTTAAGGTGACACACGGTGCTACATTGATTTAGATAATGACAAGTATATATAACATCTCACCATAATCACTAAGTTGTATAATAACGAGTAATAAGAACGTTTAATCCTGCCCAAAACCTACAGTGGCGGAGGAGCTGGCGGCTCCAGCGGCGCCGCCACTCAAAACTTTTGAGTAAAAAACCCCCAGTTATCCGCCCACCTGTCTTCCTGAAGAAGACAGTCAGCTCCCCCGCCTGTGATAGCACCATAGGATATCACCAGGGATCATAGGATTCCTCAAGGGGTTCTCGCTCCCCTACTAAATATTCCAAAGACATCTATCTCCCTTCGTGAAGTTGGTGTTGATATCCACCTCACGGGCTTCATGCTGCTGCTGCTGCTGCTGCCGAAGGCCGCGCTGCCAGACGTAGATGAGTCCCTTGCTTGTATTTCATCTCTTTACTCATATATATGAATAATATCCATCCAAATGCAATCATATGTCTACATTCACCTATAAAAAAGATATTTCATAGCATACCAAGCAATAATGAGCATGTCTGGGGACTTCCGACCTCTGCTAATACCGGTCTTGAGCAGTCGTTGGCCAGTGTGCACGTTAACGACGAAACCGACGAATTTTCCGCGCTGTGGGTTCCGTCGTTGGACTAACGACCAAAAAAGGTCTTTAAGTGTTTTGTGGCTTCTGGCCAGCTCTCACTGCTGGTGTCCAAGGTCGCACCTACCAGGCACCCTCACGCACTGCTTCATACACTCCACACGGCCCTCCCCCCCCCCCCCCCCCCCCCCCCCCCCCAACCATATCATGCATTACGTTAACGTAACATTATCCCCTCTCTAAAGCTTGACCGTCCTCGGTCAGTAACAAAACATCCACATCTTAATTAGCACTCAAGAACAAACAGGTACAAACAACACTAATTAAATTCCTCATGGCCATGCATCCATTACATAATTCTTCCACCACAACACCCTGAGTAGATTAATGCCTCCACTACCACTACCTCCACCACCACCACCATCACCACCACCACCATTATCTCCTCCTCTACCACCACCACCACCAACAACAACTCCACCTCCACCTCCACCACCACCACCACCACCACCACAACCACCACCACCACCAACTCCACCTCCACCACACCACTCCACCACAACATTGAAGTGGATTAATGCCTCCACTACACCACAGGGTTGCCGCTCGGCCCTCAGCAGAGGCTCCTACTGCAGAAGGGTACCTCAACCTCCCCGCAGACCCATCCTGCGGCTATTCCTCCTTGCAGGCCCCACCTTGCGAATATTCCACCACCACCTGCACCCACCTCTGCAGGCACACCGCACAGCGTGCGTAACCTCCACCCACCACCACCTCCCCTCACCGCTACTTCTACCACACACAAAGCCACCACCAGCTATGAGCTGCAAGTCCCTCCATCACCATTCGCAGCGCAACGCAGCGCAATAACGTCCTCCCTCAGTAAAGCCAGGTATAGCACTGAGGATTTGAGGAGGACTCGTGAGGGCGGTGAGGCTGGGGCAGTGTTGCGCCAATCAGGCCGGTTTGGATTCGCTCAGCACGACGCTGGTGGTGTTGAAAAGCTCGATTTTCAACACCACCAGCTACAGCGCGCGCGTCATGAGGCCTAGTGTGGACGGGCCTTAAGAGTGGGTCCTCGTCCCGCAACTTGGAAACATAGAAAATTTAATGAAATTTACATTAAACATTCATATTTTTATGGCTGAACTCATACAAAAATACAAAAAATTCAGTAACCTGTTTGATATAAAAAATAGTGTATTACTTGAAATATTATGTAATATTTGCAATTCGCATTCGCGAATATTAAAACCAAATACTCGCATTCGCATTCGCATTCGCGAATACGGAAAAGAGACATTCGGTCCATCACTAATTTTATATATCTATATATATATATATATATATATATATATATATATATATATATATATATATATAATATAATATATATATATATATATAATTTATATATAATATATATTTTATATATATATATATATATATATATATATAATTTATATATATATATATATATATATTATATAGATTATATATATATATATATAATATATATTATGCATGTAGTGGTGATGGTGGAGGTAGTGGTGGTGGTGGAGACATGTTGGTGGTTGTGTGGTGTTGTGTGTGTCTGTATGTATGAACTGAGAGTCGAAGCCGCGCGTGAGAGTGCCAGTGGGGGCAACCTTGAACGCGGGTGGGTGAGTTTTGGGGTATAGAGCGGGGAGTGGTGCCAGGAGGACGTGAGACTGTGTGCCTCCTCGCACACGAGTGAGGAAAGAGACGTCTTGAGGTAAAGACGCGCGCCGCTGTTGGTAGAGGAGTGGCCGCCAGACCCTTTGTGCTGTGACTGTTGTAGCGTCTCCCTGAGATGGCCGCGGAATAGGCCGGGGGGTAGTTGACGTGTGTTGTACTCTGTAATTGGATCAGGACTTTATTCAGTAAACGCAAGAAAGGCGTATCAGAAGTGTTTCCTTCGCCTGTGTTGATAAAGACTCGTGAACTAGTATACAACTCGCTTCACACTAACATACCGAACTCTTTCGCTGTTTAAGTACGTCAAGCAGCGGTCTGTAACACCTGTAAGCCTCACAGAGACACCTGGAGTGCGTCGTGGGGTCAAGGGCGTAACAATATATGTATATATATATATATACAGTAACCGCATTAAGTGTCAAGACGAGGGCCCGTTGATATGTAGTCAACCTGATTAAAAGGTAATAACAAACACAATAGTACATTTTCCTTCAATTTAATACTTGGTGTGTCCTCCACGGGCCTTGAGTACATCATTAACACGTGTGTACATGGAATCAAACAGTTTCTGGGAATAATCAAGAGTAACATGGTTGACCCATAGCTCCTTCAGTGAGTTGATGAGTCTGGGGACAGATGAAGTGTCCATCTCTTCAAGCTTTTTTTTCATATAGCCCCACATCTGTTCAATTGGATTTAGGTCTGGTGAGTTTCCTGGCCAATCTAGAACATTAATACTGTTATCTCTAAGCCACTGCATCGTTTTTCTGGATGTTCGACGACTTGCGTCTTGCTGAAAAAAAATGCACCCATGCAAACCATAGAAAAACAACAAATGTTAATCTAGCACATCTATGTAACATCACTGTTCATTGTTCTGTTCTTGGATAAAACAAGAAACCCCCACGACCCAACTCCCTACTAAAACAGCCCCAAATCATAACATAATCAGGGTGCTTTACTGTGGTCTCGACGTAGCGAGTTCGGAACTTGTTGGCTCCTGCTTGGCGACGAAGCTTCCCTCTTCTCTTGGCCCCGACGACGAATGTCGATTAATCACTCCACATTACTTTTCTCCAGTCTTGTGCGGTCCAGTGTTGATATTTCTTCGCAAATACTAGGCGAGATTTTCCTCATTTTCTTCGACAGTAGCGGTTTCTTAGTTGGTGACCAAAGAAGCAGCTTGAGATGTTTTTGACAACGCTCTTGAATGGTCCTCACTGCGACGTCCCCACGCAGGTCTGGATGCGCCTGTTTCAATTCCCGTGCTGTTATTCTTGGGTTCTTGATAACTTCTTGCCTTATTAAGTTGTCTGTGGCTTTTGTAGTCTTGCGTGGGCGGCCTGAAACTTGAGTGGTGGCTGGTAGTATGCCTGCAGGGAGGCCACTCGCTCGTTTGATCAAGGCAAAAATGGCTGCTTCACTACGGCCCATCCTTTCACTAATTTTCTTCACAGACACCTTTTCCTCACGTAAGGCGAGAATACGCGCCTTCTCCTCTCTAGTAAACCTCTTATATTTACAATTCTGAGTGCTTGTCTGAGGTTTGGGAGGCAAATAACGACAAGAACGAAGCCGGTCAAGGAGGTGACAGGGTGAGCAAAGAACAGACTCCTCTGTTCCCCCAAGCATGCCTTGGGGCAGCACTACACGGGTAACCTGCCCAGGGCCCAGGGAGCCACTTATAGTCATACTAGACTGCCTGGAATACGATATGATCGTTACAGATAAAAATAGGCTGCTGAGCGCGGGAGTAGCAAAAGTTTTGTCAATACACCTCACGGGTGGGCGCCTGCTCTTGACACTTTCCGCGGTATACTATATATATATATATATATATTATACTAGCGAAGCCCAGGAGTGCCTCCCTTTCCTCCTCGATGAACGGGCAATTCTCGTCCGAGTCCCATCCTGTTTGGAACTGCTTCTTGTTGAGGAGGTTCCACTGCCTTTGAAAGCGGCGGAACACTTGAATGTCTGGTCCGAAGTAGGGTCCCGCGCATGTTCCGAAGACGGCTCCCATAATTACCTCCAGAATGTGGTGCCGGCAGGCGAAGTAAAGCATCCCCCGACCCAGCTTCCGCTCCAGGAGGACGCAGGCCCCAGAATGGTGCCCGGTGTTTGCAGCCGTCGTGTCGAATGACATTCCCACGCCTTGTCCTCTAGATCCCATTCCTGAAGGAGGGTATAGACGACAATCTCCTGCAGGTCCTCCGTGGCAGAATCTAGCTTGGAAACTCCAAGGAGCTGGGTCTCACCGCTGGTAATGGACGTGACTAGCACAGGGAGTCTGTCCACACTCCGGAATCCAGGAGGGAAGGAAGGAGTTTTCCCGTCCCAGTGAACGACACATGGTTCCCCAGTCCTCCTTGAATCCTTCCTTGAGGTCAGCCCACTTCTTAGCACGATAACCGCTCACGTAACGCTTCACAGAGGATCGGCTAATGTTCAACTCCACGGGATCATCCTAAGCTCTTGGCCACCTCTGTCAGGAAGTAGGGAGCCATCTGTCGCTCATCTTGGTGCGGTCTAGGGCCGCTGTAAGTCCAGGGGTCCACACGTTCTGCACCTGAGTCCGTTTCCTTATTGGGGGACCCGCATCACCCCCGACTGCTCCCTCCTCCTCCACCACGGACCCTTCAGAGTCAGAGGAGACAGAATAAGATGACGCCAACTCCACCCGGCTGCATGAAGCTTCCTGCCCCATCCGCGTCCTCTTAATTAGCCTTCCATTCGCCTCCTTCTCTGGGTCGCTTCCTCCTTCCGCACCAGTACAAGGTCCACCGACCCAAATGGACCCCCCTCCGCCCGAGCTCCCGCTGGGCGAGGAGGAAGTCTCGGTCCTCTGGGTTATCGATGAGTTTCAAGGCGTCTGCGTGAACCATATCGAACAGATTCCCCATGTCCGTCTTGAACCTCTCCTCGTTGGTCCTCTGCGTCTGTGTCTGCCGTCTCTGATTCTTCTTCAGGCCCTTCCAGCATTCATGAAGGGCCTGGACTTAGGTAGGATCTTGTCCTGTCGTTGTGTAGGGATCCTCGCCTTGTCCCAGAACACAATGACCTCCCCCACCACCACTTTGGCGCTCTCAGCCTTCTCCTCTTGAGGTTGAGGTGGTTGTGGAGGAAAACGCTGAGCACTTGGTCGGAGGAGGGAAGTTTGTTTCCCCGGATGGCGTCCTCCGAGCCAAGTAGATAAAAGCCACGTTTTTCGACATCTGTGGAAGAGAAAGAGAATGCTCGACGTCAGGACTCTGCTCTCCTCAACATCCCAGAACCAAGGTATATGGTATGACACTCAGAAACAGACTAGCAGAAACTTCAGACACATTGAGTCACCACTAAATATTGCACAATGTGGAAAAAAATACCATTTTTTTTCTCAGCAAGAGGAAAAGAAAGGAAGGCGGATAGCAAATGAATTCGAAAGTTCGTATTTTTGGACCACCCTAAATTTTATAATATATATATATATATTATATATATATATATATATATATATATATATATATATATATTACAGTCAGATTGTAAAACTAGTCATTTCGTGAAATGCCTAAGCACTTTAGTCAATCTGTGAAATAACTTATTAACTTAGTCATGAAATGCCTGAAATCTTTATTTCTTGCATGAAATGATTTTAATTTTTTGTCTAGTCATTAGGTTAGGTTAGGCTAGGTTAGGTTAGGTTAGATTAGGTTAGGATATAGGTTATATCTAAACTATCCTAACCTAACATAATTTACCCTAACATAATCTAACCTAACCTTTTGACTATACTAAAAATGAAAGTCATTTCATGCAAATACTAAAGATTATAGACATTTTATGACGAAGTTAATTAGTCTTTTCACAGATTGACTAAAGTGCTTAGGCATTTCACGAAATGACTAGTTTCACAATCTTACTGTAACATATATATATATATATATATATATATATATATATATTATATATATATATATATATATATATATAATATATATATATATATAAATAGACCTGTTCAGAAAACAATTTTTTCCTATTTTTATACCCCCCTGCAAGGCTTCCCATGCTTTTTGACCTGGAAAAGCCGAAAATCACAACCATTTTAAGCTAAAATGTCAGGAACCTTTGCTTCATTGGACCTCAAGATATTAAGCCCGCGACAGTAGAAAAGCGCTTAATTTTGCCTTCCGCCAGACTTTTTTTCACCTGAGACTTTTGTTACAATTGGGATAGAACATCAAATTGGGTATCAAATTGAAGCATTTTTAATATTATTTCTGAAAAAAACAATCCAAGTAAACATTCAAGAAAAAAAGACACATCATATCCAGAAAAAAAGCAAAACTTTCTGAAAATTTCATATAAATTTCATAAATATTACAATCTTGACATCAAAAAATGTGTGACAAAGACTCTAAAAACTATTTTCAAGTGGCAGAAAACTCTATTGTCTATGTCAGAAGGACACTTCACAGTCATTTTTTCAGAGTTTGCTTCTTGAAGCTATCAAATCGCTCACGGTTGTATTCCACAGTTTGAAGAAGGTACTGTTTTTGCTGAGAATCTGTGGTAATGATGTTTGCGAAATCAGTCATCATCTTGACTCACCGCTCAGCAATGTCATTCACTACTTTTACATTGCTGACATATTCCAGGGCCTTGCTGTAGTCATCACTCCTTGGCCATGTCGCCACAGGTTGCAGAAGCCAGTCATACTCAATGCCAAGGGTGTCAAGCAGAAGATGACTCTCTGGACCAACTAGATCAGCCAGAGTCGTCTTGGCTGTAACCTGAGGGAACATAGGTTTCCCTCGTCTGAAGCTATCTGGCTTCTCAGTGGCGTGCAGCTTGGCAGCAATGTCCTGCTTCTCTTTGTCACTGAGTCTGCTACCGAAGAGAGCGAACGGCACAACCTCCTGTGTCAGGTACCACTTGTGGTTTTCAAGTTTTTGTAGCACTGCCTGAGCAATCTCTGGATCTGTTCTCTTGAACTTCATCATGTCCTTCATGAACTGCAGATCATTTGCAGGAGCATCTGCAGCAAGTGTAGATGACATCCACATGGGTGTATAGAACAGTCCTAGGAAGAGGTTGAGGCGTTCCAGCTTCACAACAGTTTCTTCATCGTACTCCAGCTGCTCAGCAAACATGAACATCTTCATAGAATACAGGTTTCTGGCTATCCACCTGGCCTGATGAATAGCTCCAGGACGACTCCAGTGGATTCCGCGGGGAGGCGTGTCTCCAAGGACGATCAGTGTAAGCTCAGCCATCTCACGGTAGTCAGCTCTAGGAGGCTTCTCCGACCTCAGGATTTCCTGTAGTATTTCCTTGCACTCTTTCTTCTTTTTATTCAACCATTTTTGTCTGATGGACAGGGTTGTAGGGTTGTCTGTGGTAAGATCTGTCCAAACGTCCTTGAAGTGCTTGAACCAAGGATTCTCTGGGCTCTTGACCTTGCCAAACAGATTCTCCCATACAGCACCAACCAGCACTTCTAGAATGTGGTGTCTGCAGGCCAGGTAGAACACCTTCCTGTCAAGCTGTTGCTCCAGAAGCTTGGCAGCTCCCCGATGTACTCCACTGTTGCTGGCCGTTGTGTCAAACACAAGGGCAGTGATCACTCCAGTAAGCCCCCATGCCTCCAGCAAATCCATGGATGCCTCTGCCTGAGCCGTTCCTGTTGAGCTGTCTATCACTGGTACTCCCAGTAGCTTGCCTTCAGGATATGCAGGTGGTCCTGAGACAAGCACAGCCAGAGTCTCTGACGTGGTCCCAGGATCACTTCCCAGGACATCTCTCAGCATCTTGCCATCCCAGTGGAGAGCAGCATACTTGGGAGGGTCCTCGCTAAATGCTGCCATGTACTCCTGGCTGATGTGGTACCTTGTCAGCATCCTGTTCCGTCTCGTTGTTGAGGTTGAGATGACAAACTTGTCCAGGTCAGCTCCACCAGCCTTCAATGTAGCAGAGACTAAGGCTGATTGTCAGACAATCCCAGACGATCAGCGGTACTGCAGATGTCAACACACTCCATGACCCTCCTGGGAAATGTGAGAGTCACAGTGTCTTGGTGATGTGAACATCCAGGACGAGGTTGTTGGTAATCCATGTCCGCTGCATTCCCTTCACTGTCGGTTGGGTCAGCCCAGGTAGACACATCAGCAGCAGTCCTTCGCTGTGTGGCAGCTGAAAAATTGTAGAAATTTTGTGACAAATTCATATCTTGTTCCTCTCTTTGCTGCAGTCTTGCAGCCCTCTCTGCTTGCTGCTGGGACCGTGACTCAAATATCTTGTCATGACCAGACATGTGGGACTTTCTCTCTGTCTTCTGATCCTGGTAGAACCTGATGTCCTTGTCCTTCTCCCTTGATAGCAGTCGGTTTCTCTCTATTTCCTGGATGGCATCTGAAGCTCCTATGTCGAACAGGCTATCTAATTCCAGGACAAAGGCACTCCTTTTCCCTCCAGGGTCACCTGTTCTACCTTTATTCCTTGCTAGATCTCTGTGCTTTTTGTGAAGTGTCATGAAATGCTGCGCTGCATTGTACTTGGTCATGGTCTTGATCCTAGCCATCTGCCAGAATGGGATGATAGCCTCCACTGTTTCATTGGCGAGGTCTTGATGCTTAGGATTCCCTGTATTTTCTGGCAAACTCTGGAGATGGAGGAAGTACTGGAAGGCCTGTCTGTTGGTGGGTAACTGGAAGCCACTGATGCTGGATGATGGGTAGCCGATCAGGAAGGTTTCTGTAGCAGATCTAGTAGCAGGTCGGCGTGACGCTTGTCTCTGGACTGCAGGTGGAGGTTCTGAGATGTCAACTTTGCGTCCTCGGAGCTCCTTGCTTACTGCCATAGTGAAGTTATCTTGTGAAGTATCTCTGGATTTGTTAGCAGGTTTCAACAGATCTGCAACAAACATAACAGACCATTAGATGTCATGCTAAAACCATTGTGAATTTGTGACTAGAGTGAAATAAATTATATTTAGTTTAATTTTTTTGAAAATTTGTCTGTAAATATCACATGTAATATTTCCATAAATGTTTCTATGCATTTTGATGTTTCAGTCAGCATCTAATTACTTGCTTTAACCTGCTTATGCCCATTTATTGGTGAAAAAATAGGCGAAAACAAACATCAAAATGCTCCGAAACTGGCGTTTCAGAAAACGTGTATAGAATAGAACTTCATGCTTCATGAGGCAAAGGTTCCTGACATTTTGGCTTATAATGGTTGTAATTTTCGACTTTTCCAGGTCAAAAAAGCATTGGAAACCGTGCAGGAGGGTATAAAAATAGGAAAAAATTGTTTTCTGAACAGGTCTAATATATATATATATATATATATATATATATATATATATATATATATATATATATATATATATTATATATATATAATAGAGGCGATACTTTCTCCATGAGGGAAGAGAGATCTTATAATGAAGATATAAACCAGTGCGGGTAAAAACATCTTGATTGTTTTATTTGAACGTTTCGGCTATACATAAGCCATCATAAGCCTAAAATCAGATACAAATTTTTTTGTTAAAAATGAAAATATACAAATTATAAAATGATATGCGCATTTAAAATGCCTAATCTAAAATTAAAATTAAAATTATAAAACAGTAATAAAAACACTACACCTACCAATCAACTTAACAGTGGAGTGTGTGGGATTCCCACATGGTTTAGAAGCACACAAGTGGGGTTGAAGTGCCCTGTGCGCAAAGGGATGGTTTGTGGTGGTGGGTGAGGAGGCTCTCACATATCCACCGGGTGGAGTCGTGGGAGCTTGTGTGTAAAATATTGAAGTCTTGGTTTGTTATTGGGTGGCCTGAGGCTTCGGAATGTTCCCGAATGGCTGAGAATGGTGGTTTGGACACGGGTTTACCAGTCAGCAATATATATAATTATATATATATATATATATATATATATATATATATATATATATATATATATATATATATATACTATATTTTTTTTCCATTTTTTACATCACAAAGGACTGTATGTACTGAATGATGTGCATGATGAATGATGAATGATGTTATCGTAAAAATTCGTTTTATCGCCCCTGCCATATCTCGTTTACTACCTTAAGAAGTACTAATCGTTTGTCCTACACGTCTTCTACTAACCTTCAACCCTCTTGGCAAGCTGTTACTTTGGTCAATATAACGGACAAAAATGATCTGATAAGAATAAATAGATGAAATTCCGCCGTCGCCATCAGTACAGTCGGAGACCGCGGGCCAAGCACTCCTTCACGTATACAACAACAGCCAGGCTAAATTATGTTAAGGTTAGGTTAAGTTTAGATTAGTTTGAAATAAAGCTAAACTAAACCTAACCTTAACCCCTTAATCTAACCTACCCTGGCTGCTGTCCGCGAGGGAAAGCTGGGAGAGGCGCCCATCCCGCGGTCTAGACTGCGCTGATGGCGACGGTGGAGTAGCACCTATTTATTCTTAGTAGATCTTTTTTTTCCGTGATTTTGACCAAAGTAACAGCTTGCCAAGAGGTTTGAAGGTTAGTACTGTAGAAGACATGTATGACAAAAATTTAGTCCTTCCTAAGGTAGTAAGTGAGATAAAGCAGGGGCGATACAACGAATCTTAACCCAAGTTATTATTGATATTTTGTTTCTTGTTTGTATGACTCGAGTTAATAACACTGCTTCATGAAACGGACTGAAGCTGAGGTGGGCGGGGCTAATGGGAGGCGAGTGAGTTCACCCCGAGCACGCCAGCAGTCATGTACAACTGTTCACTTGTATTATGCTTTAGAAGTAATCGTCGAAATTGTCAAGATCTTTCACTTCTACTACACCTTGACCATTGCCGATGTCTCATAACCGCTGCTGCTTTTCCTCGGGTGCACTTCCTGCTAGTCGGCGTAAAAGGGGGATGTCTCGTCCGTTCCGAAAAGTTAGAGTCTATGAACTTGGCCACGCCAAATTGCCTGCTCCCCTCAGCGAGCTTCTGCTCGAAGATAACGAGTGCAAGGATATTGGCAGATTTCTCAGACATTATAACTGCTTAGGTATCATCTCCCAAACCCAGGTATGGGGTGATGCACCATATCCCCAACACAGGACAGCCACTCCATGCACGTATACGCAGGCTGCCCCCCGACAAGCTCCACCTGGTCAAGGATGAGTTTCGTAAAATGGAGAAAATGGGCATAGTGCTCCACTCGGAAAGCCCGTGGAAGACCCCCTTCACATGGTCTCCTAATCGTCCAGGGGCTGGATACCCTGTGGAGATTACCGCCGTCTCAATAAGGTGACAACACCTGACCGTTACCTTATCCCCATCATCTAGGACTGCACGTTGAATCTTGACGGTGCCAAGGTATTTTCTATGATCGACCTGATGCGCGGAAACCATCAGATATCAGTCCATCCCGACGACATTCAGAAGACAGCATTCATTATGCCGTTCGGACTCTTTGAGCTGCTCCGCATGCATTTTGGCCTCAAAAACAACGTTCAAACTTTCCAATGTCTTATGGACATTTCGTGTTCATCTACCTGGTAATAGATACACCATAGATACCCTGGTAATAGATACACCATAGATACCCTGGTAATAGATACACCATACGCAATGTATCGCTGAAAAGATCAGAAGGTGAGAAAGATCTGGGAGTGAGGGCGAGCTCCGACCTCCGACCTAGGAAACAATGTATTAATGCTAGAAATAGAGCTAATAGGGTGTTAGGATTCATTACCAGAAGTGTTAAAAGTAGAAGTGCGGAAGTTATTCTAAAGCTTTATTTGGCTCTAGTCAGACCTCACCTAGACTATGCGGTTCAGTTTTGGTCTCCATATTACAGGATGGATATAGCCTTGTTAGAATCATTGCAGAGAAGGATGACCAAAATTATTCAAGGGATGCGTAACTTTAGTTATGAGAAGAGATTGAAGCTATTAAATTTACACACACTCGAAAGACGCAGGGTAAGGGGCGATCTGATAGAAGTTTTTAAGTGGATAAAGGGATTTAATAAAGGAGAGGTAGGAAAAGTTCTTACGGCTATTAACCAAGGTAGAACAAGAAGTAACGGATTCAAGCTGGAAAAGCGTAGATTTATAAAAAAAATAGGGAAAAACTGGTAAATGATTGGAATGGACTTAGTAGACAGGTAGTTAGTGCGGAGTCATTAGAGAGCTTTAAAGGGAGGCTAGATACATTCATGGATGGGGATGAAAGGTGGATATAGGTGGTGTTAAGTAACAGGAACTACCTCGTGTAGGTCTCACGGCCTCTTGTAGCTTCCTTATATCCTTATGTTCTTATGTACCTATGCCTACAGGCGCTATAGGCACAAATGTAAAAAAAAAAAAACCTCGACGAATCTTCGTCACCAACCGCTCTCGCCACGAACATCGTGAACACCTCCGGCAACTCTTGCAGAGGCTTAATGAGCATGGCCTGGCCATCAACCTTGCGAAGTGCCACTTTGGCTTCAGTTCCATCAACTTCCTCACATCAACCAATACTCACCCGTCTCACTCCCGTCCAAGGTGGAGGCCATTCGAAAGATTTACAAGCCTACTACAGTAATGGGACTCCAGGAGTTTGTCGGAATGGTCTCCCTTTACTATACTGGTTCGTGCCGGCACCCGCTAAAATCATGCACCAGCTGTTCAAGGTTCTGGCCATCAAGCCTAAAAAACTCGTTTGGGACGATGCAGCTATCGGCCACGTTTGAGATTGCCAAGGAGGCACTGGCAGTGGCAATTATACTGGTACATCCACGGGCTAACGCACCCACAGCTTCTTCGGTCGACACATAAACGAGTGCTGGAACAACTAATTAATGGTACCTGGCAGCTCTCGTCTTTTTCAGTCGTCACATGAGACCCCCCGTCGCCCGAGCGGAGGTATAGCGCATTCGACCGGTGTAACGGGTACCTCAGCGTTCTGGATAGTAGAACAATACTCACGTCCACGCTCGATGAAGATCAGGATAAGTCATCTCGCTATGGGGTCAGGGAACACTCTCTCTCTCTCTCTCTCTCTCTCTCTCTCTCTCTCTCTCTCTCTCTCTCTCTCTCTCTCTCTCTCTCTCTCTCTCTCTCGGCATTATGGAGGTTTTCAATATTACCGTGGTCGCAGGAGAAGTTAAGCTTCGTGTGAGGGTCCGAGGGACAAAGGAACGAGGAATAAGGAAGAAGAGAAGGATGAATGAGGGGATGGTAGAGGGAAGCGAAAGGGCGACGAGGGTCAACTGAGTCAACAATATCCTTATCAGCCAGCGAGGAGAGAGCCAGCAGCCACCCGCAGATTCGATTACCTTAGCTGTTCAACAGATGATCATGAGGGTCCGAAGAAGAGGACTAGGAGGAGGGAGACGGAAGAAAGGGTAAGAGAAAGCGAGGAATAAGAAGAGAGAAGAGGAGAAGAAGGAACAAGAAATGAGAAGAAGAGGAAAGGCTTGCTGATACAACAGATTTGCCAGCGAGGAACGGAGTGTCACCTCACACCTCAGCTGATCAATTATCATACATGAGATAACCTTTGCCCTGTACCCAGGCACCTGCAGACCAGCTGCACTACAAAGGCTCGGCTGAGCTCCTGAACACAGGATAGGAGGCAGAATCTATAGAGACACGAGTGTGTGCAGGCCTGCGTCGCGGTGACCTCTTATACGAGACTAGTGTCTTAGTGCAGTGAGCGAGTTATACCGGCGGCGGCGCGCATGCGGCAGAGTGGCCGAGATCCACTCCGCCGCGCCCCGACCCAACCCCGCCGCCCCGTTTTGCCCCACCCCACGGGGCAGGTGCAACTCTACGGTGCCACGACGTCCTGCAAGACACCTACCCCTGTTGCTTTCTCGCCTGGGCCCCCCTGGGACCCCGGGGCATTGCGAGACACACGCGGCGGGGTTATAAGGATCGCCCCGCTTTACCCCACCTCACGGGGCAGGTGTAATTCTACGGTGCCACGACGTCCTGCAAGACACCTGCCACTGTGGCTTTCTCGCCTGGGCCCCCCTGGAACCCCGGGGCATTGCGAGACACACGCGGCGGGGTTATAAGGATCGCCCCGCTTTGCTCCACGGGGCAGGTGCAACTCTACGGTGCCACGACGTCCTGCAAGACACCTGCCCCTGTGGCTTTCTCGCCTGGGCCCCCCTGGGACCCCGGGGCATTGCGAGACACACGCAGCAGGCTTTAGGACTCCTTGGGTACCACAGGTCTACAAGGAGGCTACGCGGCAGATGGTGATGTATTAATTATGGTACAGTGCATGACAGGGCGGGCCCTCAGGGATGCCCCCGGGGAACCTGTAACAAGCCAGGGACCTCGGGGGGGACAGGGAGGGTGCCCCCCGGCAAATGCAGGGTTTTTTACCGGCCTGGTGATGCAAGCTCCCCGTATCTCCGACGCCTCGGGGCTTTGCCCCGTTTAATGTGCAACGTAAATTTAATGTGAAATGTAAGTACATGGAGATATGCCCAACCCGGCACCCTGTACAGTGTACAGGTAAGGGTGCTGGGGTTAGATGTCATGCCACGTCAGCGACCGATCGGATAGAATCGTAGCGAGTAGGGGGGTCCGCTGAGAGAGGAGCTTCACCCCCCGTTGCGTCCCGTCTCCCCAGACGGGGCGTAACATATTGGCGCAGTGAGTAGGATCCGATCTTGTTGCTGGCGTGGCTTAGCTGTTGATAGAGGGAGATAGAGAGTGACACACACGTTTGTAAGTGCGTGGGGTGTCGTGAGGGAAGTGAAATATGAAGTATTAGGTCCACCACTGTAGAGTATGAATGTGTGGAGTGACTGACGAGCACCGGGACCATGTGGTAAGCACGGCGGGCTGACTGCAGCGGCTCGGCAGGCTGCCATGTGCCCTGGTGGATGGATAGGTAACGAGGGCAACAAGGGAAGTTGGTTATGAAGTGACTGAGCGTGAAAGGACTAACCATTTAGGGGGAGGATAAAGGGTCGATCGTATGAGAAGGGGAAGGATTAACTCGCCCTCCTGGCAGCGAGTGCCGTATCAGTACTGTGCCAGGTGGCCGGGGATAATAAGTACCTGGCCCACGATCGACTCTCCCGTTCCCATCCTTGTCTTTAACCCGGGGGGATGCTTCCTGAGTCCTGGCCAGAGCTCAGGCCCTGTAGACCCGGCGGGGTTAAAACGTACCCGGCGGGGTGGACACGCTCACCGATAATCAAGCCAACGCCCGGAGCAGCTAGGTAAGGTCGTGGCAAGAGACCTGAGGTATGGTAGGGTCGTGGCAAGTGACCCGAGGTATGGTATAAGGTCCTCCCAATTAGGTGGTGGTAGGTAGGTAGGGTGAGGCCGTGGGGGTTGATGAATGGCGACTCTCACCACAGACTCCCTCTTCGGAGGCTGAGGAGTGGCGCCCACCTAGTATTCCCTCCACGGTTCTCTGGGCGAGAAGAGGACAGGAACTCAGGACAACCTACGCCTAGAGTCCCGGGGGGATGCTCCCTGAGCAGGAGCTCAAGCCCTGTAGACCCGACGGGGTTAAAACGCCGCCGATTCACCAGCACAGGACATGAATCAAGAAAATCGTCGGGGACCCTCCCGTCGCCCTGTGCCCTGTCATACCATTTTCTGTTCCTGTATGTTATATTATATGTGTTTAATATTTTGTGGTTAGGATCGAGATAGTAGATGAGTTCTCCCTCCACAGGTTCCCACGACACAATGGATAACAAAGGACCGCCTAAGTTTAGTGCCACCGGGCAAACAATCCACGACTGGATCAAGACTTTCGAGCTTCACTGTCGAGCACTAAAATTTGGGGAGGAAGAGAAAACCACATGGTGTTGTCTTTGGATTGGCCCCGAAGCCGAAGCCATTCTGGCCAACCTCCCTGACGACACCCCATGGGATGCGCATTTTGGTGGCGACCCCTCCAGCGAGGAATAAGAAGAGAGAAAAGGAGAAGAAGGAACAAGAAATGAGGAGAAGAGGAAAGGCTTGCTTATCCAACAGATTTGCCAGCGAGGAACGGATGTTACCCTTTTTAGTAAGTTTATTTTACAGGTAACGGGATCACACCATGTAGATACAGGTTACTGACCTGTAAGGGGTGATTGCCTGATGATGCCCTCTTGAAAGGCAGGTAACTTTGTTCGTTGCCCAGAGGTACACATCAATGAAGTGGTATAAGGTGGTATTGGGCTAATCGTGGTCGAGCGGTTCTTTAAGTAATTTATAAGTATTTTTTTGTGCCAAAGAATTCGAGTAAGACAATATACTATTAATAATATATAATAATATATATGTAGCTACACTTGTGAAGTTTATACAATAATAATGTCACGGGGTTCTTTTAGGTAACGGTCATTGAAACTAATGTCTAATAGACAGGGCCTGAACAACTATTTACGTGACAAGGTACTTTCACACCCTCAGGTGTGTAGAGTATACACAGACCCTCTTGAAGGTGTCTTGTATCGGAGCGCCAGGTATCGCGTCTCCCCTTGTTCTCCGCCGCTCTCCGCTCCGTCGGCCGCATATAAGGAAGTTTGACCGGAACCTCACAGCTTCCGGCGTACATGTCTCCCAGGACTGTAGAGCGCGATCACCATCACGTGTTGCTTCCCAAACACCAGGCTGGCTATCCACGTCATCATCATATGGGATGGCGTGGCTACTTGGTTCAGCACATGTCATCAAAAGGTGGCATTGCCTCAGACCGACAGTCGCCGGTAGAAGACACACAGACACTCAGACATCCTGCTTTAGTATAGATTATACACATACATATAATATTTAACCAGTACCCTAATATCGCTCGGTCACCTACTCCATTGCGTCCCCGCAATGGTATAAAGACATGTATACCTAACTTTGTTACATCATTGTGTACCAAAGATTCTCAGTGTTGCCAACGCTCCTTAAACATACCTATACAAGGTGAGGGCTTTCATGACAACATAGGAAAGAGAAATCTCACTAAATGTTTGGTATAACAGGAGTAATGATATAAGGATAATGCACTTATAAGGTCATCAATAAACTGGTAGAGTACTTTACAACATAATCTAAACATGAGCTACTAGAATAAAAATTAACTCAAAGTCTGTTAGTACTGTGTTAATATGGAGTGTCACCTCACACCTCAGCTGATCAACTGTCATACATGAGATAACCTTTGCCCTGTACCCAGCCACCTGCAGACCAGCGGCACTACGAAGGCTCGGCTGAGCTCCTGAACACAGGACAGGAGGCAGAATCTATAGAGACACGAGTGTGTTCAGGCCTGCGTCGCGGTGACCTCTTATACGAGATTAGTGTCTTAGTGCAGTGAGCGAATTATACCGGCGGCGGCGGCAGCGCGCGTGCGGCAGTGGCCGAGATCCACTCCGCCGCGCCCCGACCCGGCCCCGCTTTGCCCCACCCCACGGGGCAGGTGCAACTCTACGGTGCCACGACGTCCTGCAAGACACCTGCCCCTGTGGCTTTCTCGCCTGGGCCCCCCTGGGACCCCGGGGCATTGCGAGACACACGCAGCAGGGTTTTAGGACCCCTTGGGTACCACAGGTCTACAAGGAGGCTACGCGGCAGATGGTGATGTATTAATTATGGTACAGTGCATGACAGGGCGGGCCCTCAGGGATGCACCCGGGGGACCTGTAACAAGCCAGGGACCGACAGACCGACGGAGGGAGGGTGCCCCCCCGGCAAATGCTGGGGCTTTTACCGGCCTGGGGATGCAAGCTCCCCGTATCTCCGACGCCCCGGGACATTGCCCCGTTTAATGTGAAACGTAAGTACATGGGGATATACCCAACCCGGCACCCTGTACAGGTAAGGGTGCTGGAGTTAGATGCCATGCCACGTCAGCGACCGATCGGATAGAATCGTAGCGGGTAGGGGGGTCCGCTGAGAGGAGCTTCACCCCCCGTTGCGCCCCCTCTTCCCAGACGGGGCGTAACACTTCGTACAATACTCTTTTTATATTACACATTTTATAGAGAGCGAGTTATGAACAATGATACGAACAAATATACAAGGTTGCGGGCGAGACTCGTTAAGTACCGTGCTGAGAGCTTATCTGCCTGATCTATTACCTACAAAAAACTATATAGGAGTCCTGCTAGCTCCTCCTACCTCTTGATGTCACTTATTAGTCATGGCCCATGTTGTTGGTGATTGGTGAAATGCTCAGAAACAACTCCACCCACATATCTCACACAAAGTCTTACACAACGATATCATTGCTAGTGAATAATTGGAATACTGACATTGCATTGAGTAATGCTTGGGAATGTCTGACACATAGCCTCTGGTTGGTATGCCACTCCTATGTTACAAAAAGCGATTTGTAATACTATGACAGATTGCAGATCTTAACACTGCTCGGTCACGACCAATAGGACTTCCACGTCTTAAGCGATATATAATCACATGACATCACATGAGATAAACAGTAGCAAGATTTACAAATCTACACCAGACAAATCAAAGACATACTTAAAGATTATGAACCTCTAACAGACACACAAAAAAGATACTGCAGATGCCAAGAAAAAGGAAATACAACATCCTGTACAACATTGCATATATCATACATTCCCCTATACTGTAATATATATCCTACATCATCAATACAAAAATCACAAAGAACTCATAATTCCTAGCGAAACAACAATAATTAACCCGCTGCATGCACTAATATCCGAAAAAAATAACGAACAACAAAAGCAAATATCACTGCATGCTAAACGACTCACAGTAACATCCTCGTTGTCATATCGAACTGTTGAGTCCATTTGCAGCGCACACAGTAAAATTCAAGTCTGACTCAAACAAGCGCTGACGTTGCCTGAAACCGTGGGAATATTTTTGATGTTCATAACACATGTTACTGCTGTCTTGGGTGAGATGATACGTGTCATTTTTCTATAGTCTAGTCGGAAAAGGGGGTCATCGTGCACCCCCCGGAAATATACTTCTAATTGGTGTTTCTGGGTGGGAAAATATGTGTAGAAAATTATTAGCCTTGTTAACAGGGCATCCGGATGTCCCACGTATGATTTTTATGCAAATTAGTGCCGCCATTACCGAAAAAATATTTCTCACAATAACTCGCTAAATGTGCAGATAGGTGAACAAACAAGGTGTTTGTTGGGAACAAACACCTTGATACCCATGTTTTTAGGGCCACAGATCACGATAAAACTAGTTGTAACGTAATCAAATGCATTTATAGCAATTTAGTATGCAAAATATTGCTGCCATTGCCAAAAAATCACATTTTACACTACATATCTGCTAATTATTGCAGATTAATAAACAATGTAGGTGTCAAGACATGTTTTGGGAGTCGAATATAAGAAAAAACATCTTTTATTTATTTAATTATACACTGATACAAATATCTTAACATAACTCTGTTTCTCTTTTACTGTACATTGAATTGAAAGAATGTCAGATTCATTATTCATCATCTTCACTTTCAATAAAACTATCGAAGTCAAACTCAGCCTCATCTACTTCTTCATGCTCCTTCATGCTTCATGATTCTTCGCAATCACTTGTGTCCAGGAGATCAACCAGTGAGGTTGGTAGGATAGGACCTGAAGACCATATTGGTTCCAATGCTCCCTGATCAGTCCTTGTCCATCCCTGCCCCTCATCATAGGGGCTTTGGCTTCTCTATAATGGATTTATGAGCTCGCTTGTACAAAGCAACACGATAGTTCACACTGTCAATGTGTGGCTTTAGTGCAGAGTGACAGGGAGGAAGGCGAGCTAAATCAACTTTGGACTTGAAAGTGAGTGTGTTGTCTTCCCCAACCATCTTGCGCAACAGCTTGGCTAGGACATTGTCTACTGAACACTCGCGACTCTGTCCATATATCAAGCAGGTAAACTGTTCCAATTGCTTCAGCACCTGAGCATTGATGTTCCAGTCATCACCAAGTTGCCTGAATGTCTTGTGAAACCTGGGGTTCTTCTCCAGCTTTTTCAGTGGCCCCACCTTCCCCTTGCCTTTGAAGGCACTGGTGCAGTCTTCTCCACTGAAAACATAGAACCCAAGAAGTGTGGCACAGTACGCCTCTCCCAGAGATTCTGCAAGCTCAGAGATGTTGAGTAGTTGTCGATGTTTCCCTAACCCTATGTCCACGTATACAGGCAGTTTGGTAGCATGAGCATGGTAGAGGAGAATCACAAAAATATCTGTGTCAGGTGTTCTGACCACAGCATTCTTATATCCAAGGGAAGCAGCATGGTGTAGGTACAGTACCACTCTCGTATCAGTCTCTTCCTGGTTGCTGTACAAAGTGTGTAGCTCACGTACTTCAACCTAATAAACAAAGAGGCACTGGATTAGGGAAGAAAATTGAAAGATTGATATTAATGTGATATTTGATGACAATATATATTTCTTATAATAATACTTGTCAACTTACTTCACTGTTGGATGAGACCAGTTGATGGGCTCTCCCCTCCACAAACAACACAGCCATCTCAGTTTTGTCCAGCCATGAAACTGCCTGTGGACTACTCCATACTTTCAGCATAAGCTCACAGAGTTGCTTCTTGTTATCATCATTTGCCAGGAAGGTCTTAAAATCATACGGCTGCCTGGTTGCTGGTCCAGCCAGGATGATTTTCTCAGATCTGCTACGTCTCAACCTCTCATGGGCTTTGATGGATTCAGGATGATAACTGTCAGTTGAGAAAAAAGAAGTGCTTCTTGGCAACCATCTGATCAAGCACTTGAAGACATAACTCACCACATGTTGGGGGCAGGTTTGCTAGGGTATGCAGTAGTGCCATGCCATCTTGTATGAAAAGGGTATGGCATCCTTTGGGTATGGCAGATCTACTGGTGTGGTGTCTTCCAGAAGGTAGTGCATAAAGATGGCTTTGTTAGTCTTAGAGAAAAAGCCGTCTGGTGTTCCAAGGCTGGGGGGCACAGGCATCAGGCAGTACTTCATGAGTTCCTCCAAGTCCAATGGTTCATCTTGCCTCTGGGACTTGACAAGGAGCATGAATGCAAGGTTGCTTTGCTCCTGATACTTGATGACCTAGGTGATAAATGGTAAAATGTTAATCCAATGTGCAACGTTTCAAAATGCAGGTTTACAATTTAAAGTGCAAAAATATAGCCTAGTGTTTAAAAACAAGATTTAAACAGTACAATAACAATAAGATACTGAACATCTGTTTACCTTCCCCTGTGAGGATGTAAGGGTGACCTTCTTGTTGCATGCCTCCATGGTCTTTAGCTTATTCTTTTTGATAGGGTTGAAGAAACTTCCTGGCTCTCCACTCTGTAGGCGTCCAACAAATTCAGCTTTGGGAGCTTCACCCACAGTTTCTGCATGGAGCACATCCATCTCAACATGCATCGGGACAGGAGCACCAGAAGCCAAGGAATAAAGTCTGTCCTTGTCTGTGATAGTGAAGGGATTTGTGAAGTTCCTGACAGCAGTGAGGACTCGCTGAACAGCCTCCTCACTCTTTTTTATCTCTGCCTTTTCCAGCTTACGATGTCTCCTTGCCCTTGGGCAGTCTGGATCATCAATCAGGTCAACCATCTCAAGGGTCTTTTCATAAAACTGGGCCCTTGCAGATGTTGTGCGACACCATCTCTGGTATGCCTCAAACTTGCTGTACAATCCAGCAAAGCCACCTGAAAAATATGAAACATATTTCACATTGGGTAGCTTCTTTTAACTTTTCAAATACATCGACTCTTACTGAATGAAATTCAAGATACTGTATACCTGATGATTTAGCAAAGCGCATGAATGTTTCTTCCATTGTCTTGTCAACTGCACTTAGTGCCCCTGGTATCATTGAGCGGGCTACTGCAATTGCCCCCTTGGTGAGCAGGTCCTTGGCTCCTGGATGTGTCTTCTCTATGTTTGTCAGGTGTACCTCAAGCCACACCAGATATCTGTGAATTCAGCAAGGTACATGTTAAGTCCCAACTAGACATATGGTGTAGCTGGGCCAACACCGGCTTGCCAAAGTGACGGGCAGGCGGATCGGGAGAGGGACGTGTAGATGGAACGAGAGCTCAGAGTCAACAACATTTATTTCTGACAATTAACAAACAGCGGGACGTCGCTTCGATGACGTGGACAGTCGTGAGTCGTCACTTTGGCGTCGTGACGTCAATACTGCGTGGCGAAATATAATTACATTAAACAAACAAATTTAACAAAACTGATAAATATTACAAATAACAATAAGCCAATATATATCAGAAATATCATACCCTTGTTCGCCCCATTACAGGGGGTCTCAACAATGCATCTTAATTTTAATTTGCAAATCCAACAAACTCCCCACCATGGGAGTACTTTCCCCTTACTCCCATACATACATCATCATGATACCCAACATTAGCATATAGCATAACATAACAACACAGCATAAAGTCAGTCTTACCTATCAACCAATATTACAAATCCACCCCTTACAGGGGCTTTCACCCAAACGCCCCTTTCTAGTATATGATACAGGGTCTGTAAAAACAGTATCAGTATCATCATCATCAAAGTGTACAAAGGATTGAGCATCATCACCTGACCGTACATTTTCGCTTTATCATCCATCTCAGCATTATCATTACAACTATTTATCTCCAAATCATGCGTCTCTAAATAGGTCGACAGCCCAATACCCTTAGCTGTCTTAACTTTCACACTCCTAACCAAGTTATCTTTACCCGGGTAAACTTCTACAACAACGCCAATAGGCCAGGTAGTCTAGGTACATTGTTTTCCCCTAATCAAAACCACTGAACTTTTCTTTAATTTTACATCTGGGAAAAAAAACTTTTAAACAGCAGGAGGCAAAATTTTGATATAATCATTACTCCACAGCTTCCAGAAATTCTCAAGTTGTTGTTGTCTAAGTTGCTCTCTCACACACAAATCACGTATAGTGGTGGGAAAGCACACATCTTTCACACCTTCTACCTGAACACCAGTTTGTGGCCCAATAAGGAAATGTGAGGGAGAAAAGGGGTGGGGAGCTTCCAAGTTCTTCATTAAAAAAGGGTTAAAGGCCGAGAGTTAATGCAAGCCTCTATTTCAGCAATGTTGTCTCTAATTCACTTCTGGTTAGACATTTACCGCCAACTGTCTTTCTAAGGGAAATTTTAACAGATCTTTTTAAAGCGCTCCCACCAGCCTCCCCACCATGGTGCACGGGGGTACTATAACTTCCATTTTTGGAGCAAGAGGGGCCGTACATGTGTTGCAACTCATGTGAAACACCAACAAAAGTTTGAGCATTATCTGAATAGAATACTTTAGGTAAACCACGCCTGGACACAAACCTGCGAATAGCTAATTTACAATCCTTTTTTGACAGAGAGTCAGTAAGTTCCAAGTGAACAGCCCTGATAACTGGCACAAGTAAAAAGTAGCAAATAAACTTCTTGGCAGGCAAATCCAAACAAAACATAGGTCCACATAGTCTACACCAGTGGTAGAAAAGGGTGGTGCTTGATTTTACTCTCATCTCTGGAAGTGGGGCAACGGGTTTGGGTTACAAGCCCTGGAATCATGTCTACGGCAGGACACAAAGTTCTACATATGGATTTTGACATCCTTCGAAAAACCCACAATCCAGTAATTGTTTCTCAAAGTAGAAACAAGGGTGCAACACCTGCATGTTTAAGTATTTTATGTTGAAACAGAAAAAATTAGTCGTGCAAAAATGGCCTGCTGGAATTATGACAGGATGTTTACTCTCATACAACATGTTCGCCTTATCTAAGCGTCCCTTGACACGCAATAAGCCCTCATTATCAAGAAATGGGTAAAAGTTTCCTTAAAGAGGAATTACAAGAGATAGTTTTCCCCTGAGTAAGTGTAACAATCTCCTTAGAGTAACCTCCCTTTGTACACAATAAATTAACTTAGTCTTAGCCTTAGTAAATTTTCTTCATATGTCCAAAGGACCCTTACTTTTGTCACCTCTCAGCTTACAGTTGCTAATGAATCTCATCACCCAAGCAACCACACTTACAGCCTTACTCAATTTACCCCACCGAGTGAACTCAAACACAGGATGAGATGCATTAGCAATCAGGCAAGCAGTCACCGTCTTTCTTCACATGTCCCACCACTCTGGACTGCTTCTCTAGCTGAGGTTGACCGAGGGTGATGACAACCATGCGGGGACCATTCAGCCACGTCTCACTCAATACAAGCTGTTCCGCAAGCACACCCCTAAAAATTTAAAGTCAGCGGGATTATCTTTTCCTGGACAGTGATCCCAATTGCTAGGGGAAGTTAACTCTTGAATTTCTGTTACCCTTTTCCTTACAAAGGTCTTCCACTTGTGAGGGTCTCCCTTAATCCAAAAAAGTGTAACAAGAGAATCAGTCCAGCAAATTAAAAGGAACATCAAGATAAAGGGGCAGAATTAACATAGGTTATCAGCCTAGCACATAGAAGACCAGCAAGTAACTCAAGGCGAGGCAAGGTAATGCTCTTAATGGGAGCTACTCTCCCCCTAGACATGACCAAGGAAACTTTACATATGCCTGTAGGTTGTACAAGTCTGAGGTATACACAAGCTCCATACCCCTTTTCTGAAGCATCACCATAAGCGTGGAGCTCTACATTTGTCATAAGTTTCCAAGAAACACCACGAAAATAACACCTGTTCACATTCCATGTCTGAAACACATTTATATTAGTCAACCATCTCTGAAAATTGTGTAACAACTCGTCTGGAAGTACTTCATCGTATTCTGCCTTCAGGTGCGGCTCCTTCTGAAACTTATGACATAGGTGATGCAACCGTTTTTCCGCTATCTTTACATTATTCAGTAGTTGAGATCTAGACTTATCAGACTTCCAGGGCAATGCAACCTCATACTTGCCATTTACAAATTTTATACTCTCATTGAACTTTTGTTGAACATTGTTAAAGGCACTTGTTTCCATAACATTCTCCTTAGCTTTTATCCCAACTGATTCTAAATCCCAGAAATTTTTCAACTCAGGCTCGGACACACCATTCACATTCAGGAGCTGCGTATTTACTCGCTGCTGATTACGGGAACTCCACGAACCAGACAACACCCATCCAAAGACAGACTCCTGGGCCACCAACCCTTCATATTTGCATATCTGGTTTTGGAAGCATGTAATTCCAGTAAGAGTCAACCCAACTAGAATATCTACTGTAAATTGACGGTTGTGTAAATAGTATCAGCCAAATGTAAGGATTCATAGCCCTGAGCTTGTCTTTAGGTACAACTGGGTCGCACTAAAGGAGCACAAATAGTAGGGATTTCCTAGCAACTAAAGAATGTACAACACCCTTACAATCCTCAAGTCTTAAGTCAAAACAAGTTACTTACATGGCTTTTAGATTAAACTGTTACCAAAAGCAGAGTATGTTACAGGTTCAGAGCACATCCAGTTAGGCTTTACTTTCTTAACCAAGGAAAATTGAAACATATGATCTGTCAGAACCAGTGTCAAAAAGTACAGTTGCTTTTAACAATTTCACCCTTGCTATTGCTACATTCCTTAGCATCTGTAAACACAAAGTATGGGTAAAGTTTTTACGACTCTTCTCAACTTACAGAGCTTTCACTACATGGCTCATGGTGTGGGGTGTGTGTTAGCCTCAACACTTACTATTCACTTCTCTACAGGTTGTGTAGCTCCCTTTCCCTACTTCCTGTTCCAGGTTCTCTAGGTATTTTCTTAAACAAAGAGGATGTTGTTCTTCCTCCGCACTTCCACACTTAGCCTTACAACCCTTTGAAATGTGACCCTTACCCAAGCATTGAAACACAAGTCTGACATGTAAACTTTCTTTCAAGTTCGGCGTGAGTAAGGTTAACCACACTTGTACAAGTTTCACTTAATGAGGGTTACACAAACCCACCTTCTCATACTTGTTGAAGAGGTTACAAGGGCAAGGCCGTACATGAGCCTTTCTTCTTTCAGACGCCAAGGGCCACTACTAGACTTTCACCACGGCAGTTTTCCTTTAGGAGTAGCCGTCCTCGTTCTATTTCTCTTTTAAGGAGTTCATAGCAGGTCAGATCATTTCGTGGCCTGACCCTCCCAGACCACTCCATGCGAATATCAGTGTAAACGAGACAACATAACAGGGGTTTAGCACAATACCATACTTGATCACCTTTCACTCCCAAGGCCCTTCCAACTTTCGGACATGCGAGTTAAGTTGGTCTTTGCAATATCCACAGTTAAAGCAGTATACTTAGAACCAGGAAGACTTAGGAGGCAGACTGATGTTCAAAAGCGCCTGTAGGTGGGCAAAAACAATACGTTCAGGTTTTCCAAATCGGTCCTCTAACAATTTACAGGCGACGGGAAAGTTTGCAGCAGGGAGAGTCAAACCTTGCAGCGTCCCTCTTAGCTTCACCCTCTAGTGAAAAGCGAAGGTAACCAAACTTGCTTACTGTGGTATATTAGACTCGCCCACTAATGCCCTGAACTGCTCCCAGTAGGACTGCCACTCAAGCACGTTACCCCTGAACTTTGGTAACTCAATACGTGGTAAGTTAACGTTACCCCTCACTGGAATCAACAGATCCACTTATACTTGTTTAACTCACCCCCTGGCTTGTTTTGGTCCAACAACTCCCGGGCCACCTTAGCGCTGCTTTTACTCTTGGAATCCTTGCGCGGCGGCGAAACAGGTCGGCGGCTTCTATGTCCTCCTCCAGCTTTTCAGGTTCGCTAATCCTCCATCTCAACGGCCGTCTGAGCGTCGTCCGAGGCAGCCAAGGCGCCGATCAAATTCACTTTTGGGGTCCTCAAGCCCATCGTAGTCACTGCAGACTGCTCACACAGTGTTGACAATGACGTGGCGCTGCGGGTGACCCATCCTTTCGCTGCCGCTCTCCTCCTTTCCAGCCTTTTGATATCCTCGTCTGTCATCATGCCGGATTGGGAACTATCTTGCTTGTTCTTATTTCCCGGGTCTGGGCACCATTTGTTAAGTCCCAACTAGACATATGGTGTAGCTGGGCCAACACCGGCTTGCCAAAGTGACGGGCAGGCGGATCGGGAGAGGGACGTGTAGATGGAACGAGAGCTCAGAGTCAACAACATTTATTTCTGACAATTAACAAACAGCTGACGTCGCTTCGATGACGTGGACAGTCGTGAGTCGTCACTTTGGCGTCGTGACGTCTAATACTGACGTGGCGAAATATAATTACATTAACTACAAATTTAACAAAACTGATAAATATTACAAATAACAATAAGCCAATATATATCAGAAATATCATACCCTTGTTCGCCCCATTACAGGGGGGTCTCAACAAATGCATCTTAATTTTAATTTGCAAATCCAACAGTACATATCATGTATATAAATATTTATTGCATAAAATTGTTTCATAATGCATAAATATTTATTGTATATTCTAAGCTTTATAAAACCCTTGAATTTTGACATCTAAATTGCACAAACCTGGAGTAGTTGTGCCCATCAAATGCGAAGAAGAGTGCTGCCATGTCTCCATTACACTTGTGGAACAGCTGGATGTTATTGGTCTTGATGTAGTGAAAGAGCATAAAGATGAGGTGACAATGATTAACAAAAGTCATCCACAAAGCAGCTGTCTTCCCCAGATAGTCCAAGAGTATTAGCTAAAACCCGGAAATTTTGGCGAACAAGCTGAAATTTTCAGGGTAGGTCTAACAAAATGTGTAGAATAACATAATAAAAGTCTCAAAAATTCCATTGGTGCTTTTCTAAAAATCCAAGATGGCGTCCAAAATAGCCGCTGTTTCAATATTTCTGAATAACCTCGCTTCTTGACAGATTAAAAACTAGCACAAAATGTCTGAATACATGTTTTAAGGTACTGGGAACGCAATATATTATTTGCAGGTTACATACACTAGGAATATTTAATATAATACCCAAACAAGAATGCAAACTTTTCTGAAACTACTGTATTTTCCACAACTTTGGTTCCAAGCAAGATATAAAAAACAAATGATAGTCATACATAACTAATTTTGATTGGTTATCACCTTTATATTGTGCACGCAGCAAATAAGTGCACACTTGGTATTACATTGATTCAGTACATCAGTAGTTTTGGAATCCGTCATCCAGTGTTGTGTCTTCAACACACATGTCCAAGTCATCATCGTTCACATCTAACATCGGTGATGTGTTGGTGCAAGATTGACCGCTACATTTCCTGCACATCGAGTTACAATATAATCCAAGTTTTTTGCAGCTGCAAGTCATGGTGTTGCACTTATCCTGTTTGCATCCACATGACACCATGTTAAGTAAGGTGTCGGGTGCAACAGGGATATCTGTTTCTATGGGCACGAGAATTCCATATTGTGACCGCCATCCCCATTCTGTTGGAGGTAGACTATTGCCCATCCATTCTTGAACAGTATGATAGGTGCGGTATGAATGTTGCTTTGCAGCAGCGCTCGTTGGAGGTAAGCTCGCTAGTTGAAATGATGAACTCAAGGAACTTCGACCTATGGTCCGTTTGTACGCGATATGTCGGAATTCATCTATGGACTCAACGTTGCTCGCACCATACAGCTTCAGGATGAAGGTTTCAACAACCCTTTTTACGTTATCATGGGTGCTTCCTTGGTTGGTAAAGGTATCCAACATGTCGTATTCGCGCTTCGTGTGGACCATGTTAAAAGCCTTACGCTTGCCCTGTCGATAGATTGCAGACACCGTATCACAGCCAGTCACAGCATGAAGGAAGTGGAGGTGGTGTCTGGTATCTCCTACAGCATTCTGAATTTCCTGAATGTTGAAGGCCGTTACAGGATTGAAGGAACATAGCATGAAGATATCTGTAGTAGTCAATCCAAGGTGCCAGTTGTATCCATCAAGACACTAATGAGGGCAGCTGAGCTGAGAAAATGAGCACGCAAAGCGCGACTGAAGGCATGACCAGATAGCATATGCATCACGGATCCCTTGGCATATACTGTCTCCCAAAGCTCTGTCAGTCCGCTACCTGTCATGATATGACCCATGCTACCCAGGTACGACATGAGAAAATGAAATCCACCTAGTCGGACAATAATCCTGTCAAGATCCTGTGAAGAAGCTACAATCTCTGCAGCTTTGATGTACAAAGGCTGGTCGAATGTGACTGTACATATCCTCAAGCCATGTTTTTCACACTGTGCTGTGCGAAGCATAATGCAGTGTAGATAGTGCTTAAATTTGAGGGATCCATATTTATGAAGGGTAGAGTTTCTATCCTGATCCTCTCATATTGGTCACCCTGCATGGCCATTTTCATGAAGCCGCTCCACGAAGGACAAGGTGACAGTTCCATGATACAGCTAATGGCCCAGAGGTAGTCCAACGCAGTTGCTGAGCACAGAGATTTAAGCTGCTGGTCAGGAATCATCAGGGGATGTACTACTACAGATTGTAAGGCAGGCACAGCTGGCTTCATGTATGTTTTCTTAGGGATGCTTCCAAAGGCTCCTGCTGATTCAGGAAATGATACTTTCACTTTCCGCTTGATTGGTTGGGTATCCGTACTTCCAGGTGGAGTTGCACATGCAATACCACCCATACTATGGAAGGTATTGTGACCACTAACAGTAGCTACATTGAAGTCTGCATTGTCGAAGACAAACTGTGTGAAACCATTCAAATGATAAGATGGTTCACCTGTCATGAGGGCATGTTCAAACCTGTGGACCTCCTTGTAGTCATCTGCAAAACTCAAACTACTCAAGATGTTGATCAGCTCACGGGAAGCGTACTTGCGATGAATGTACACAGCTATTGCAAGGAGGAGAGGTGAAATGAAGGATCGCGGTCGGCTCGCTGAAATTATTGCATGGGCTATGGCTGTACATTTTCTTTGTGAGACTTTGTGATTTCCACCCTTGCCATCCACGACTTTATCCAAGAAGCGTTTCAAAGAACTGGGTATCAGTGTTTCTCCATTATTGGTTGTTTCAAGTGTTGTGAATTCATCGCAGTCGTACACTGTCATTCTGATATCATTTTAAATGATGGAAGCAGCCATGTCAATGATACGATCCCTTTGTGTCCTTGCATCAAACACTTTGTCAGTGATCCATCTGTCATGGAGAACCTTGTGTGCCGAATTACGAAAACCCGCTACACTTCTGTGTCCTCCAATGCTTGTGACAACAATGTCATCACCATAATATTCCTTAAGCTTAGTCTTGAGATGTTTCAATGAATAACCCTCATGTCCATGTAGATACTCGGCCATTTGATCTGAGAGTTCTTGTAGTGAATACTGACACTCATCGTGATGGTCAAGAAACTCACATAGCTTATTGAATGCTTCCTGCCGAAAGTTAACATCTGGTATTTCCTCCGTCTTTTTCATCCAAAAAAAGATGTTGCACACTGCCGGTGATATTTAGCTTCAGCTGCAACCAGATCATGCACTTGCTTCACTCTGTGTGCGACATCGCTGCCCCACTTATCATTTTTGTCTCTTGCTTTATTGAGTACTGTTGCCTGGAATTCCAGAGTTTCTACATTGCTTACAGGCCTTCTTCTAGAAAAAGGGATCTTACTACCCTGAGAAACAGAGTCAGAACAAAATAGGCAGTCAGTTTTCAAGTCAAAAGTTTTTATACATTTTGCCCGGAGTATGGGCACTTCATGACACACAAACCCTCTTTTGGAAGATAATATGGAACTTTTTCTGGTGTATTCTTTCCGACACTACAAGTCTACATGGACACTCAGTGGTGTTGCCTTCTCAAAGATTTCATGAAGTCCATCTCTTCTCTCCAAACTTGAAGACACAAGTGTACTTCGTCCTTTGTCCCCAACTACAACAGTCTTGGGTGTGCTTTCTTTGCAGATGATACACGTTTCTGCCATACCGCAATCTGGAATAGTAAAGAAAACAGAAAAATTAAAAAGTCTAATCAGCTCTAAAAATAAACAAGCTGCAACATTGCCAATTCATAGTTGCAAGACGTCGAGAGATAAATTTCTCCATGTAGCTCTCTAAATGTCACCAGTTATATCGCCAAATATTCGAAAACTCTGTTGTTATCCCAATTAAATGACATTTTCAATATTTGGATCGTCTAGATAGCCACTGTAATGTGTTCCTAGTACCTTCTAACATATACTCAAGCACTTTATTCATGTTTCTAACCTGTCTAAACCATTTATGTGAAAATATGAAAAAGTGACCATTTTGGACGGAATCTTGAATTTTGAAAAATGCACAAAGAGGAATTTCGAGGACTTTTAGTATGTGATTCTAAACCTTTTTCTGAACCTACCCTGAAAATTTCAGCTTGTTCGCCAAAACTTCCAGGTTTGGGCCTATTTTGGGCTAATGCTCTTGGACTAAGATGGCCCTTACACACCTTCTCCCCATAGGCATGATACTTGTTGATGAGAGTCAGAGTAGAGCTATCTTTCAGGGCTTCACCAAGATGTTCATGATTGCAAGACTGAATTATGTTGAGAAGTGCAGCAGGGTCAGCGATGGGCATGTTCTCCTCAGCAAATTGATCCACCAGTAACCTTTCCATTGCCTCACACATGGTTTTAAGGCAAAAGAGAGCCTTGGCATATGACTTTCCACTGATAACACCCTTAAGTGACCCTCTTGTTACCAGCTGTGTCTCAAACAGAATCTCTGCATATCCAGACCCAAGCATCTTATTGCCAGTGAGCATCCCAATGTAGTTCATTGTTGTATGAAAGGGTCCAATCATAATCACATGATTGGCAAATTCTTCTGGCCATCGCCAGATGATGGGAAGGGCTTTCATACAGACACCAAGATCAAATGTATTAAAAACCCACTTCTGACCCACCTCAGCTGTGGCTGTTTCTGAGCTTTTCAGAAGCTCTCTAACTACTGCATTGTCAGTGATTGCTTGATGTATGGGCATGAAGTAGTCCACTGTTGTTTTTGCAGGTGGGGGAGTCCTAGTTGCAGAAGTGAATCCCCCTAGTCCAGGAACTAGCTGCTTGCCACTGTTTCCAATATATCTACTAAAGAGCCAGATGTAGTATACCTGCATCTCAGTAGCATAGACTGTATCATTCTTTGGAGTTGGTGAGAATGATGAACCACTGGGAAACTTTGGGCCAACACGATTGAAGTGCAAAGGTGGAAGAGTTGCTGGTGTGTCGCATTTCAGGCTACGTTGTTGTGACTTGTCAATGATAGGCAGCAATCTGGGCTTAGGCTTCTCATACCCAGGCTTGACCTCCTGCATCATGATTCCCCCAGCACTGTTGACAATGTTACTGCCATGCACATTTGTGGTGATTTTGTTCAGATTGTCCCAATCACAGTGGAATACAATGTTGCCTTCTCCTGTTACAATTTGGGGCGTCAGATAGGTTGAGACTTCATCCATGGCCTTGGCCAGGTCACTTTCCAACTCTAAGCCAAAGTCATAACTTTCAGAGTGACCAAGCCTGTGTAATATTTTGGTGAGCTGCTTGCTTCGGAATAAGTGTCTGATAGTCACACAGAGCAGTACATGTTTTGGTAACTTCCATTTTCCCTCTGACACTGCACGACACAGGTCCTGCCCAATTGAGAATATCTGACGCTTTGTTTTCTGTCCTGTCTCCACATCTTCTTTGCCTTCAATAACCATACTTAAGAACCGAATGAGGTCTGGAGGTAGGAGCCTTTCAGAACTAAGCTCCATGTCATCAGCAGTTAATGGCCATGGTAGGCTTTTTGACTTATCAAAGGATCGCAAAATATTATGCCGAAGAAGGAGAGCAACATCATGGAACTTGTCTGTGCTTCCCAGATTGTATGCTCGCGCAAGAGCATTAGAAATGGTAATATTGGAGTTTTATACAAGCCAAAATGAAATGGCATCATATTTGTCATTATTGATCTTTATGAAGCAGACATGGTCCTTGATTGGGTCATTCTGTAGGCGTTTCAGTATTTTCTTAGCACGATAATTCAAGTTCTCGTACCCATTTTGTTTTAGTTCTTCAATATAGAGCAAGCGCAAGGAAGTTAGTCGTAAAACCTCATTTTGCTGGATAGCATAAGTTTTTATGTGTTCCAGTACTGCACTGAATGCCCTCTCATGGGCAGCTGACATGAGATTATGCTCAGTATCCTTTGTTCCTTCACTTCTGCGAATTCCTCGCTCATAGTTAGCAAACGCAGTACGGAAAGATTGGAAACATGATGGATGGTGTTTGGCCTCACAAGCAAAAAGGTCTTTATTTTTCACCTGTCGATGAAGTCGAAATAGACCCATTTTCTGAGCTTGTGCTTCAATTTGTTCCCATGCATTTGTTTTGTTCTTATAAGATGAAAAGAATTGAGGTCTCTGAGTTTTGCGGCCACAATCTTTAATCTCTATTTGGCCACAGAAAATACACTCTGGTGGAAAGATAGTTCCAGCTGAAGACAATTTACGAGGAGAGTGATGCCTTTGTGAGGTTGATGCGTCTGGTTCTGTACATGTACCATCTCCCAGACGATGGAGGTTGCCAGTAAAACGCAAATAACCCTTCCTGTGATACCCAATGCTTGTAAGGTCATCTGGGAGATCTGTAGGGATCTGGTCACACATGTGTTGCATTCTATATGGAGATTCATGTGGCTGTTTGAGACGTTGGTCTCGAATGTTAAGAAGTTGTTGTAGTTTTTCACTTGCAATTTTTTTTTTTTCGCTGAATGGTGTAAACTGACCATGGTCATAAATATTTGGCACATGAAGGATGCATTTAACCTGCATGTCTTTGGTGGCTACAGGGTGTGGACCCTGGTCACGTTTTCTTTTGGGCATGATAGCTTAATGTCCTGTTTATCTGGAATGGGAAAGATAAATCACTTATTACATGCACCTTATTACTTGTACTTGCAGTTTGTGTTAGCCAATAATATTGGCCAATTCAAATTACGACAAATAATTAGCAGATTAGTAGATTGTAGTGTTTGGTTACGTTGCGGTTGCGTCGCGTTCGCCTCCCCGTGAGGTTATGATGCGGCGCACTAATTTGCATAAAAATCATACGTGGGACATCCGGATGCCCTGTAAACAAGGCTAATAATTTTCTACACATATTTTCCCACCCAGAAATACCAATTAGAAGTATATTTCTGGGTGGTGCACGATAACCCCCTTTTCCTACTAGACAAAATGTGATTTTTTGGCAATGACAGTAATATTTTGCTTACTAAATTGCTATAAATGCATTTGATTACGTTAAAACTAGTTTTATCATGATCTGTGGCCCTAAAAACATGGGTCTAGACACCTTGTTTGTTCACCTATCTGCACATTTAGCGAGTTATTGTGAAAAATATTTTTCCGGTAATGGCGGCACTAATTTGCATAAAAATCATACGTGGGTCATCCGGATGCCCTGTTAACAAGGCTAATAATTTTCTACACATATTTTCCCACCCAGAAACACCAATTAGAAGTATATTTCCGGGGGGTGCACGATAACCCCCTTTTCCGACTAGACTACTACGTAGATATTGGATAACGCGCTCAACTTAAGCAACACGCGATCTCACATTTAACCATAACGTAAGCAACCAAACTCCTGGGCGAAGCTACCGTAGATAACAGTGAAGTCGCCACCTGCAGTGAAGTCGCCAGGCGCCAAATATTACGAATTATAGCATCACTACTTATTTTTATGTGCCACTGAAGATGTTACACAGTAGTTTATATCATGATTGTATAATCTACCCTGTTTCAGCGTTGTTTTATGCTTTGTATCTGCAAATATAACTGTTGCGCATTTTGCTTCTCACGTTTTTCTTCGCGCGATGAAAGACAGTAAACAGTAGCTTTTCGGGCGACAGGACGCAGACTTGCCAGATCTTTCAAACTTTAATAGAATTTATTTTCACGTTGGCAGAGGAATTTTTATATATCCAAGCATCTTCCGCAGCTAATATATATAGAGACTAGTTTTACTTTACCTCTAATTTCCCTGAATTCCCCAGAGTGGCGACTCAACTGTTGGGTTAAAATACTAGCTGGCGACTTTACTGTAGTAGGTATAGTGAGGTCGCCACTCGGTTTTATTTTTGTAATTTGTTCATTTATAGCCCTAATATGACACAGATGAAGACACAAAAGGACACAGACTCTCCAGATAGCCCCTTCTAACTTTCCTGAAATCATGGATGTACATATGTAAGTATTAACGCCATCACACGTCTGTAAATAACAAAGAAACGTAGAACTGGCGACTTCACTGTTATCTACGGTAGTGAGAAAAACGACATATGCAAAATGTCCAACTGGCATTGCAGATAAACGAAACCTAGTAAAATAAGAAAAATCATTATGCAGCATAACAGAGAGGATATTCATATCTGCCACTCAGGTCACAATATATCTGTAGGTTATCGTATACTATCACGTAGACAGCATCACGATAGCAACAATAACTTCAATCTGCGCTTCATGCCACCTATAAAAGCTAACACGTAAGTATACCCTGTACGCTGGGCGAATCTGAAATGATGCAAGAAAATCCTCTCCATCAACATATACATAAAATAAGTTTAAATCTATACCACGTTCATATAACACTTGTGGATAATATACTGCCCTATGCTGGGAAACTGTACTGATAGTAGCCTTCGTGTGGGAGCGAAGCTTCTGCATACACATATTATCCTGATTTTGTGCTGGTTGAACTACGTTACTACCCACAAAACTTACAGTACTTCCGATAGTTTTTGTTTTTTTACATCTTGGCCTATAGCGCGTGTACATCTTGGCCTATAGCGCGTGTACATCTTGGCCTATAGCGCGTGTACATCTTGGCCTATAGCGCGTGTACATCTTGGCCTATAGCGCGTGTAGGCAGTGACCTCCAGGGGTGGGATGGTAGGCCCTGGAGGTTTACTTGAGGGCTGTGATGATCGGCCCTCGCCCGTGATGGCGCAGGCAGGATTTTTATAGTGACGCCTGTGATTAGAGGCTCATGCCCTGTGTCCTCCGATGCACTCGCAATCGAAGGTAGAGTTAGTTAATGGGCAGGGCATGTGGGTGTTCTTAAGCCACTCGACGGTTCAGAAAGATTTTTGTTTTCGTCGGGGATCGAACTCGGGTCACCGAGAACGCCACTCGGAGGCGCTAACCACTCTGCTGCTTGCAGAGTGTAATTACTATTGTAGCTGCTTGTCTGTGTATCCATTCGAGGCGATTTGTGAGAAGAAATGGTTACCCTTCAAGGATAGTACTCTGTATGGTCCTGGCAACTTCGGTGAGTTTATTCTCCCTCTCATGTACCCTGAAATAAACTATGTCACTTCCTAAGCGTGACTCTGAAGCCGACTTATTAAAATATTCCTGTATCTCTGTCTTAGCAAATCCTAGCGTTTGTCGCACATGACCATGAATTCTCTGAAAATTGTGCATACGTATATACTTTTCTAAAATCTTGGTAGTTGTAGATTGGAGTATGCC